>CABFOV010001880.1:29990-59282 GCA_902141375.1 Timema poppense | reverse complement strand
ATGATGTTGTTTGTGTTTTGAAGCTCGAGGAGTGAAGGGTGGTGTCTGGAGGTGCATTGGTTGTATTTAGGGTGGAGGCAGGGAGAACTAATCCTGGGAGGTGGGAATAGGGAGACATATCCTGTAATGGTCATGGTAGTGGTTTTCTTGGAATATTTTTGTCCCTTAGTGTTCCCCATCCTTTAGAATGGGGCATCGGTAGTCTGGTATAGGTTCCTTGGTCTATTCTATTCATTGAGATGATGCTCCTTTTACTGTAGTTCATACTGGGGCAATTAATGAAGTGGTGACTGAGTAGTCGGCTGAGTGGCGCTACTCGCAAGGTGGAGGTTGAGAGGGCAGTCTGCCGAGTGGCGCTACCCGGAGTTATTATAATAAATGAGGTACTCCAAATATGTAGACAAGTATACCAATTATGTTATTCTCTCTCTCCCAAGAGTTCAGATATACCTACATTTCTATCTGTATAGCTCAACAACTATAAGTGACTTGAGAAGGAAAAATATGACATTTATTTGAAAACTCAAAGCTAATTACCGACATGATGGTACAAAATGAGATACTGCACATGTATTTATTTTAATTTTCTTTGTTTAACAAACCTTATGTATACTTATTAATTACATTTCTCAATAACAAGTTTTATTAACATTTTATTTTCATTGTTTTGCTTGTGACGCCGCATGGTGGTCTGTTTCCAACCAACCTCGGTGACTTGGTTGAGAATCTCATGCCGAGTCTTGGGTGGACCCTCATTTAGAGACTAGATCGATCATGGAAAGGGAGCATAACTTTTCTCCGTTATACATTCATCTTGTTATTCGTTCCTACAAGTAGCTTAACACCAATGCACTTGCTCAGAGGTTGGTTGATCCCATGCATTACTCAAGCAATAGACTGGATTGCTAATGAGAGATTGGGTTTTATATTCAGCTCGGGTGTACTTAGGATGGTTTTTACTAACATATTTTACACTCTCCCTTCACGCAAATATAGGTACATTTCTTTTAAGTTCAAACTTAGAGAGCGAGAGAAATAGAGAGAGAAAAAAATCATTTAGGGAAAACCATCCTCAGTAGACCCGACCAGGATCGAACCAAAATCTCTCCACCATCAGCAATTTAGTTTATTTCAAGAGTAGCACCTTAGACCATGTGGCCACTGAAGCAGTTAGTTTTTTATTAGTGTGTTTAAAGGGTGGAGGTATAAAACTTAACTTGACAAATTACTTTTGTAATTATAATCAATTGCTTTTAAAGCCACAAATTTTTCCATTATTTAATATTTCTTTTGTGAAATTCAATTAATTTATGATTTATATACAAATTTAAATATATCGAAATTTGTATTTATACATTTTAACATACAGTATCTTATTAAACTAATCATTATACATTTTTAAGAAACTTTTTTTTAAATCTTTGCCAGAGATAATATATACATATTTTTTGTAGCTTCCATGGATCTTGGTTATAGATCATGGAAGTACAAACTAACCTCTGTTTGTTTTAAATATTTGTATAAGCTCTTAATCGATGCATTTAAAACACATTATTTTTATAGTCATAACTGAAACCATTAAATATAAAATTAAAACCACTATTTTAAACATTTTCTAAAAGTATAGGGTTTCTATTTTTCATTCACTTGAATGATAATACATCTATTTCTCAATTTTATGCTAGTATTTGCTCATTTATTTGAACTTGAACATTTCTAAAAAACATGACCTACACTATTACCAAATTGCATACAAGGTTTAATGTAACTATGACTAGTTTGTTGGGTTAGTAGTTGTCTTAATAGTTGGTTATTCAAAAGGTATTAGTTTACTTGTACGGAGTTCAATACTTAATAATACTATCCATGTGCAGGGTGGGTGGGGTGTCAGACAGTGTATTTTCCACCTATAGGCATTCTGAAAAAAAAAATAATCAAAGTGATTATGTGACAAAGACAGCATTAAAAATCCAGGGGTGTGTGGGTATGGAATACCCCACAGTTGAAAAAGAGCTCATGGGGTTTTCCCTGGGAAAATAGTAAAATTTGAGGCGATAATTGGGACTTGGATTGAGGTTCTAGACAACTGTATTTTTAAAGTTGTGAGGGATTTTTCAAGTCACAGGTGTTATTTGTTTTGACATTCACCATCTTGGAGTATATGAAAACTAACAAGTTTCGGCTCGTAAAAACTCTAGGCTTTATCAAGTGATCAAATTAAAAAAATATCTATCCTTCTAAAAGCTACTAGTGTTTTTTAAGCTAGAAGTAATAGCTTTAAAACTTCTAGACTGTGACAACAGCGCTATTAGAAAAATTATTAAATAAACTTTCTCTGCATTCTACTACAGAAGGGATTCACTTTCAATTTTCAATATTTGATGAATTATGAATCTGGGAACATTTGAAGGTTAGGTATCGCTGGTTGGAAAATTTAACCCTTTTGCACTCAGTATATTTTCACGATTCCGGTGTAAAACACTCAGGCCAATTTTTACATATTTACCTGTGTATCTGAATTTCTACCATAAAAAAACTATTCAACATTTATACAAGAAAATATTCACACTTATGCTCTAAATATGTTAGAATTAGGAAAAAAAAGTCATCTCTCATGATAAAATAGATGGATCATAAAAATATTGAAAATTGGAAAATTTTTATTTAAAATTTGAGGTAAAAAAATCAGTTGAATTTTTGCGTTTTGTCTTCATCACGCCTCATGGAAGAAAAATAATTAATTTCTGTAAAATCTGATATAAGTTTGGTGTCTGTAGTAGTGTTTGTTTCTAAACTACATCAATTTTAGTAAAATTGTGTATAGGCCTACGTACTTTTGGAGTCAGCACCTTTATTTTGGAAAACACGCTATATGCAGCATATAAATAATAAATAGGCCTAAATAATAAATAAATCAGAATCACTTTCAGGCATAAATTCACTATCATTATCTATAGTATCAAAATAATCAAAAATGTCAGTCATCTAACCTAGAACTTGGACCCTCCATTGCCTAGTTTATATAAACAAATTTTTTATTGTTCTATCATTTAGACCTATATAACTTATAATAAAAAATACTACGAAGGAAACAAGAATAAAACAACAAAAAATATATAAACTTTTGTAAGAAAACCAAATAGCAACTGCAAACACTCAAATCAAAGTAAAATATAGAAAAACACGGGAGTCAAAAACATATTCACACCATGGTATAAACAACTGGGAATAACATAATTCATTTGTGCAAAAAAAAACCTTTTTATTGAGATTTCTGTTGAGGAAAATATGAACTGATGCTTAATATTTAGGATAAAGGCTTATGGTTCCATATAATACCATTTATTATTCTAACAGATAAGGTCTAGCTGGCGCCGATGGATTGGGCTCGAGAGTGTTTTAGTCATTACTTGTCGCGCCGATCTGGGCGTTTAGGGGTTAAAATTTGTTTATACAAGATTGCAGTAAATAACTTTCATAGGCGAAAGTACTTTAGTACATAGTAATTTTATAATTTCCCAACTAAGATCTTGAATCTCTATAAAACTCTCAACTTTCAAGCCTTCTGCCTACATTGGAGGTGGGTGTGTGTGTGTGTGTGTGTGTGTGTGTGTGTGTGTGTGTGTGTGCGTGTGCCGCTTACCCCCACCCAATATGAAGCCCTGCCTATGTGCATGAGGCACTGCACTCCACAACATTCTCTTGGTATTACGTCCATATGTCTTGTTAAGCATCCTTATCTCTCTTTTCTCCCGTCACTGTTATGTAATAGCGCTATCTGAGGGCTAGAATGTCAGTTCTACTCTCATATCTATCTAATCAAGGCTCCATTTTTGCATGCATGATGGCATTCCTTCAAGAAATTCGTCTAAATAATCAAGTGTTTAATGATACAAAGCTGTTGATGAATAATGTGTTATCTTTTTCTGTGGCCTCATGTGTGCCCCTAACAAACAGGCAATTAAAATCCTTCTTATCTTTGAACTCTGATGCTGCGGTGTCACTCAAAATAGTGAATAAAACATGGTCTTGTGATACTTTATCTAGATGTAGTAATTTTTATCCTGAAGAGTTCACACATTTTGGTTTTATTTGGCGAATTTTGTTTACTGTGTTATGAAATATTCATTCCAATTTGTTTATAGTAGAAATAATATATTAAAATACATTTGAACATTATTTCTATAGTAACATCTTTAATTTAGGCATTATATATAATTCTTTATCTTCAGAGTTGCTACATAGTTGACCACATAATAATACTCTTACTCAATTCTGAGAAGTAGTTCACATATGCACTGGTGGGGTCATGGATACTGAATGAATCTGAGATTACAACAATTATTCTACTAAACATACTTTGTGAAAGATAGTGTTAATTTACATTGCCAACTTACCTATTGTTTACCTCCTCTTAATTACTATTCACACTATTAGCAACAGAGGCAATACTAGTTAGCTCACAATGTTAACTGTCACAACACTAAAGTTCCTTTACATTACTTGCTGACAGAACAATGACGTTGCTTCACATTAGTAGCTGACAGAACAAAGAGGTTGCTTCACATTAGTAGCTGACAGAACAAAGAGGTTACTTCACATTACTAGCTGACAGAACAATTATGTTGCTTCACATTACTAGCTGACAGAACAATGATGTTACTTCACATTACTAGCTGTCACAACAATGAAGTTCCTTTACATTACTAGCTGACAGAACAATGATGTTACTTCACATTACTTGCTGACAGAACAATTACGTTGCTTCACATTACTAGCTGACAAAACAATGATGTTAATTCACATTACTAACTGTTACAACAATGAAGTTCCTTTACATTACTAGCTGACTGAACAATGATGTTAATTCACATTACTAGCTGTCACAACAATGAAGTTCCTTTACATTACTAGCTGACAGAACAATGAAGTTCCTTTACATTACTAGCTGACTGAACAATGATGTTGCTTCACATTACTAGCTGACAGAGCAATGATGTTGCTCCACATTACTAGCTGTCACAACAGTGAAGTTCCTTTACACTACTAGTTTACTATTATTTATTTGTGTAGGGCATGAGTAATCGGTTTAAATGGGTGTGTGGCTTTAATAACAAATGCAGGATTTTCTCTGATTATGAAAACCATGAATTATACTTGAGTGTTGAGCATTGGGTAAAACAGGGAAAAGTGCTTTAACTTTGCTGTCACAATATTGAAACCTTTATACCAAGGTGTGAACCAACCAACCAACTAACCTTAATAGGCATAAATCTCACATAAAAATTAAGTTAGTTGCCATTTTTACTATTGACATAGATGCCAAACTGTCTGGTCAAGTTAATCAAATGCCGGTTTGCATGCAAATATTTAGTCATATTCAAAAAGGAAAAGAATCTTTTGAAAGCCAAAATATTTACTGAAACAATATTAATATATTTATAACCCGCGTTAGTGGCCGAATGGTCTAAGGCATAACTTTTGGTGTATTAATCACAGTTTGTGAATGTGAGGAATGCCAGGCCTCCTTCGTGGTTCGGATCCCACGTTAAACTGTAGGTCCTCCATTTCATCTCACAATAACCCTAATATAACGCATTGGCATAAGTTCATATAACCTGAACGGGTAGTAAGACGCGGTGATAATAATACTAATATTTTGTTAGACTGGCCTTCAAATGTTGGGGAGATTGGGGTTCAAAGAGCGCCTAGATCTACCGAGGGTGGTTTTTTCCTAAATGATTTCCCATTCTCCTTCCACGTAAACATAGGTAGATTATTTCTAAAATGCTTCCTTCCTCATCCCTACCTTAGAGTAATTGTCATATATGCATAATTGTGTATGCTGTAAAACCTTGTCAAGTAGCAAGATAGAGTGATCATATATATGCCAAGTTATGTGAAATGCAGCTGTCAAGTTCGATAGATCAAATCGATACATATAAAATAATAAAATTCATATAGTTAAATATTATCAATCAAACCATAAAAATATGTGTTTTATAAACACTTCTTTCTGCCAGAATCTACTATAGTTATTGCGTTGCCATCGTGAGGTGTGGCCAGTGGTGGCAGACTTGTGGGATTATTGCCCCATCCCCCAGGAAATAATACTCCCATCCTTTAGATTTAGTTCATGTGTCTCTGATATTTTCGAATATGAAGCTGAAAGCTGGCCTTGTCTAAATCTCTAAAAAGCCTCTAGAGGCATCACTTTAAATTAAAAATATTCTGACAAACTACTGATCACTTCAAATAGTTTTCCTAGAGCTTTGATTTTCAACCTTTTTCAAGTCATTTCACACTGAATAAGGTGCTAAAATGGTCAAGGCACTCAATCAGTTTTTTAAGTAGGAATTTTATCATCTAAATAATGAGCACATTATTAAGATGGTGTTCAAAACTTCAATAGCTAAAATTCTAATAATAAAATATCTAAATAATGAGCACATTATTAAGATAGTGTTCAAAACTTCATTAGCTAAAATTCTAATAATAAAATTATGCTGCTTTTAAAAATAATATTGGTCATGAAATTAAAAATATTTACTTTTATTCCTCAAATCTTTTTCTCACTTCTTTTTGATCCTAACCCAAATTCCCGGGACACAGTTGCCTACCCTTTGTGCCACACAGGTTGTAAAAAGCTGTTCTAGAGGAAACAATCATATTTTCCAATATTGACCAATAAAAGACAACTTTAAATAGTAATAGAAGAATTTAATCTTAAAAAAGATTTCCAAGAGAGTACCACTTTAAATAGTTTTTAGGGGAATCCAATTTTCGAACATTTGGTGGGTAGGATCTCTGCATCCCTACCACTTTAAATAGTTTTTAGAGGAATCCAATTTTCGAACATTTGGTGGGTAGGATCTCTGCATCCCCCCCCCTCCCACACCACGCTCCCACCCTTCTTACTCAAATACGATCCCACTGCCAATGGGTGTAGGAATTCTTTTATACATTCTCTGAGTGTTTAACAACTCTACACTCGTGACTGGGAACACATCACAAGTGAAATAATGATTTTCCTTTAGAGTCTTTTTTTTTTCTATCCTCATTACATGCCCCATACTATCTCAGACTTGCTTTCTGTACCCCCACTCTTCCCCATATAACTTCATTCCTAATCTAGTTTTTCCTCATGACAGCTAACCTGCTCCTCACAAACTTCATTCCCATGTCCTCCACTTTTCTATTCTCGCTTACATTCATTGTTTATGTTTCTGCTACTTATGTGAACGTCCAGTACAACATTTCCTCCATGGCAGATCTCTTGTATACCTGCTGCCCTCACCCCTTACCTCACTTATTCAACTGTTACCCAAAGGTGGGGATGTAGGAAACTTGATAAAATTTCAGTGTTTTTGAAGTTTTTATAGCAAAGAGATTATTTTGGTCAAAACAAATCAAATATGGCTTCCATACAAACATAGAGTTTAATTTCCTTCACATAGTGATATCAACAGTATTTGCTAAATATATGTCATGAGCATTGCGGCATTTGATGACTACTTTTATAAATGAAGAGAAAAAGCTGTCACTAAATTCCAGGACACCCTTGCCAGATATTCAACAACGGTTTAATTTATTTTGACCCCAAAAATGTTTTGCTATAAAAATCCAAAAACACTGACCTTTTCTTGCGTCCCCTGTATTCCCACCTTAAACCTTATCGTTATCTACTTAAAGTAAGTTGTGTTTTGTCTGTGTAAATGTTCAGATACATTGATATTAAAAAAGCTTCATAGCTCACATTGACAGAAATATGTTTACTGATATAAAATATAACTTTTTATTGAAACACTGACGAGTGGCTGCGATTTTTTTTTTTTAATTCTGAGGTCCTAAACATCACACTTTCATACTTAAGTAATGCATAAGCATTAACTTATGATCTAGTATAATTTTTACTAAGTGAAACTGAATCTGACACATGTTTGTTTGGAGCAGACCCATCTAGTGTGTGTGGTGCCGCCGTATCGCCATCGCAACATCACAGAAGCCGTGTCGGTGAGGCTTATGGTTGTGTCAAGCGGTAAGATGAGTGAAGCCCACACATTCACATACACTCCCATCACCACACAGCAACAGCCAGGTATGTGTTAGATTACCCAGCTATCGGACCAGCGGCGGAACGGATGGCTTCACCTCATAGTAGAAGGAACCAAGCAGAGAATCAAAGGGTTTTTGCTTTTGATCAATCATTTCTAGTGCATGCACATAGTCATTGACAGAAATCATCACCCACCCACTTTATACAATGTTAGCAAATCATACTAACCTGTTCAATAGTCAAAGTTTTGCTCCTGTCATAAGCAGGTAGGGGGGCGTCCAAGTATTATATAAGCACCATAGGGGGTTCGAGCTTTGCTTGTTTTGCTAACAAGAGGGAAGGGGGGAGAAACAATGCTTACGTAAGACAGAGAAAGACAGGCAAGGACGGTGCAGTGGCCCAGCCACCCCAAATGGACACATGATAATTAAAAGTGCAGAGATGTGGATTCAAGGAGCTTGAACATTAGTTTAAAAATGATCAAGAGTTCTTTTTATAACCATAATAATTCCTGTATTGACTAATACTTTTTTTTGTAATTTCAATAAAGCATAAACTAGTTTTTTTAAATATAATTTCATAACTTTTTTTAAAATCTTACTTGTTTAGTACAACAAATATAAATTCAATTTACAACACTGTTTATTTTGAATTATTTGGCACAGTTAATTTACACTCTAGCTTAATAATTACCAGCAATATACAAATTACATAAAAAATAATGGTTACTGTGGTGAACAAATTTAAAAAAAGTTGACAAATATAACATTTAACATAATATAAGCAGGAAGGAGGGGTGGAGGGTTTGATTTTTTTGCTTACAAAGGTGAGGAGGTCCATAATGGCCAAAAATGTGCTTACATAATACTTGAACGCCCCCTTGGCTGTGTTCTCATTCCATCCCAAACATGTGTTTGCCTCTAGCTATTTACTTCTCTGCTTGATTCTCTCTTCATAATTGAAAAGTCTTGGCTCAATACGTTTATGTTAAGTTCAAATTTTGATTATATTTACAAACACAATTTATTTTATATTTTATTTCTCTTTGACTCTCAAAATACAAATGTTGTAGAAATTATTATGTTAACATGAAACATTGTTTTAATTCTTGGTGTTTTAGGGTAATCACTTTAACTCACATGAAATAACCAACAAATCAACACCAAGTTTTGTATACTTTGAGTAGTCACATTCCATGTGGGCAACGGTAAATAAATGTTAGGACCAAGATTTATCATAAAAGCTGTCCGTTCTTTTTGGGTGAATACAATTAAAATGAAAAGATAGTTCTATAGAATGGCAGAACATTGTCATCATGTAGCGACGTGAAATCTAGAAAAAATTATGGAGGAATAATAATTTTACTTGGTATTAAATAAAGAAATGTTAGAAGTATAATTTATTGAATCATTTCAACTAAACAAATGATAATTAATTTTATATTAATTTCTCTATTTCATAATTAAACTTAGTCATCAGATACTGTGAAATTAATCTCTCTAATTATTTTCCACACATTACTGGTATTTTAAAGAACTTTATTTAACTATAATGTTCTAAATTCTAAAATATTTAAAGGAAAATATTTCAATTGAAAAAAAGTCTACTTTTAATTATCTATTCAATGGATTAAAGTTTAAACAAACTTCAAATACAGTTTGTTTTTTCACAGTTTTAAGTAAATTCTCTTGTGCGTTGACACAAATTTAGTATTGAAACACCATGTGACAGTCTTCTCTCCATTCCTTGGCAATAAAAGGATATGAACTATGATATAACCTGCACACACTTCTCGGACTGGGACGGAGGGCAAAATTATAAGTATGTTATATCATGATCTGTTCTTTCCTGATTCACAGTTCAAACTTGAGGCAAGCTGTCATGACAGCTGCTTGAGTGTGTGCATGTGTGGTGTGGACGAGTTTGTTAGGATGAGTGAAACTCGTGCTGCTTGCCTCATAACTGTAACAAATGAAGAGAGAAAGTTGAGCATTGTTCCCTCTTTTAAACAGGATACCAATCTTCACATATCTTAGTTCATCATGTACACACTTCAAGGAATTAAATGTGTTATTTAAAAAAATTATTTGAATAATATAAAAACTAAGTTAGTTTGAAATTACTTTGGGAACATTGCTCAGAAAATGATACCAGATTGTCGTAAGAGAACATATGTTGACATTCTTGTATTGAAATTCTAATATACAGTAAATAGTTGTTTACATGCTCTACATAAATAATTTTTTATTCAAAAGAAATTTTGCTTTGTAAATTATTAGTTGCACTCAAACTGTTATTATTCACCAATTATAAACTTATTATTGTAACAAAAGTATAGGAGCATTTCTTTGTTTTTCCTTTCGAACTTAAGTAATGTGCAAAATAAAAGAATCACCTTAACCTAACTGTCCTTACGCCAATTTGTGATTGCAAATCTGTTTTGTTTGTTTCACTTTGAAACACTCATTTAATGTGACTTGTATGCGTCTGCTTGTTCCCCCCGCAGCAGAATTTCAGGGCAAAGCAGTTTGGAGTCGGTCCGTCTTATCAGGCGGGCGTCAGCAGGTCCGTCCGGGCTGCGCTCGCTAATAATTCAGGTTCTGTCATCATGGTGACTACTACTACTATCATCCTATCTTCCACACACACACACACACACACACATCCAACCATCACCCACCAAGATCATTTCAGTCGTTTGTTTGGTCGGGACACAACACATCACATTGGGATCAATAAGATGCTTAAGGGACAATTTATATGTAACCAGTAGCTGAGTGTGTTGATATTTCAAATAGTACCTATGTTTAATAGAAAACATTTATTTACACTTTTATTTGTAATTAAGCTGGTAAAATGTTTCTGATGGTACATTTGATAAATGCTTGATCAAACTATTCTAAATTAGTGCCATTGCGATTTTTCTGTTCAATATTAATCGGAAGCACTCAAGGCAGGGTTCTCAGTGGGGAGTGTTGTGCCTAACCTCCAAGATTGAACTAAGCAAGACACTGGCGTAAACTGGTTTATTAGCAGGAACAACAGTGATAGTTTGTTGCATGTTATTAAACACATGATCGAAAAACACGTCACAAACAAACAGATTATAAAAACATTTACGAATTACATGGACTACATTAAATACAACCAATAAGGTTAAACTGTGCGCCATATAATTATAAAACTCATTTGTGTGCTAGACATTGTGTCTTTGTAATTCTTTTTTTTAATATAAGATGTGATTAGTAGCTTTCAACAAGATTCATTGTTATTTTTGTAATCAGCCAGTTTATGTTTTGAGGCTAGAATGAAAAATAGATCTACATAATAAAATCGAATAAATATGCTATCATAAACAATTCGTGAAATTTCAATTACAAATTTTAATTTGAAAACGAAGGTGATAATTACTTGTATGCTTAGATTTTAGCATGTATTCTCTATCCATCATTTTAAGAAATGAAACATCCTCTATTGTGATTCTGTGTGAAATAATTTTTTTATGATCTACTATCATTGTTTCACCACGTAGCATTTCTAATGTTGGATTTGGATTTATATATAAATAAGTATACATTGTAAATAGTTTTCTATTCGTTAACTATAATTACAATTCACATACTTTAATGAACAAAGTTGATTTTTAACTTTTTAATAACCTTACATTATTCCATTATTTTTGACATACAAAAATATATTTTTAAAACACAAATAGTGTACATTGAAAAGTTTAATTTGTTTAGTTTATCTTACTTGTAAATGTTTAAAACACCAATTTCCAAGCTTAGTTGGTTTCATTAAATGTTGTTAAATTTTAACTCTCCAGCAAATGCTATCTGCTTGTTAAGTTCAATGGTGTTTGTTACTAACATATTATATTTCAAAATATAAGTGATACGAAAAGATAATTCAAATACCACATCTTGAATAAGAAGTAAGCTATATAAAGAATATAAAAAAAATATTCAGATATAAAATATAATGTTTTAAGTGTTAGTTGACCCTTAAAATATATTGAAAACAACGTTGCATTACTAGCAATTCCTGTATGGATATATTTTTGCCCCACACCACCCTAGATTTTTTTTGAAAACAAATTATTAATTCAATTTTCATGAAATTTGAAAAATATAATGTTTTTGTTTTGTTTTGTTTGTTTACTGAATGTTCCAGCAGTTGTAGATGTGGCAAGATACAGAAGGCGATTGTTTATAACATAACTCTATCATGTTTACAGGACTGAATAGCAGAGAGAGCTGCGAACCAGAAAACACATTCACACTTTCCTTGACTTGCAGTACCTCGTATGCCGATCATTTACCTCACAAGTGCACACAACATGTATGACGCTCAAGCCATTCATCTAAACATGGCTGCTTGATGTTGTGTGAACTAGTGAGAATCACCTGGTGGATGAAAGGATGAATGCTTGTGTTATACTTACATTGGATTGCATGGGGGGAAGGGGGGAATTGATATAATGAGTACACCTGTTTTGTTGAGCACTTGGCAAGGTGCTGTGGGCAGGAACCTTCCTATTTTAAAGTTTCCTCTCCAGATATAAAGAGTGATACAAAGATATACTTAATGGCACTCGACATTGATAATCCTGACATAATAGAGCTAGTTTATTACACAGAAAAATGTTTATGGAATAGGAACACATAGTGATAAACACAATATGACTCTCACAATGAAGAGAGAGAAACAGTTCACATTTTCCACTGGTATCACTGCACAGACAAGTATTAGTTACTTTAAAAATAAAATTGGCAGCTATATGCCCAATCAGGTGCATTGCCACAGATTCACTTGATCAAACGACTAGTGGCAGTCTTCCAATAAGTAGGATTTTGCAATTATAAGATATGAAATGTTCTTAGTTTCAAACACTTCCAGGAAATATGGTTAAAATTTCTTTAAATTCTACCTGATCCTTATTCGATTAGGGTAGTTAGGCTATAGAAACTGCTCAGATGGGTAGTAATACAATTTTGTGGGTAAAATAAATGTTGAGATCTTTACTGAACACACAGATTTAAGTTTGCTGCAATGGCCCGACTATAATTTTTTGCCACTGATTTTTTTAAACATTAATGATGGTATTAAGACCATCACACAGTTCCAAACATATACTTGAGCATGAGACCACATTACTTCACAGTTGAACAGTTATAGAACTCTCATCAAGAACACCATTTTGGCTATAACTTTAATACTAATTTGACTCAAGCATTTTACCAACTTTTAATGGAATATTGCATCAATGTTGAGTCACGCAAAAAAAAATGAAATTTTAGAAAAATGCATTTAGTGTTATAAAGGATATATATATAAAAAAATATGTTTGTTGTGAATCTAATTGAGTGACCTCAACTTATTGAATATAATTATTCTAACATCAATAAAACACTTTTCACTGACGGTGACATGGTGGTCTAGGGGTAAGGTGTCAGACTTCTGTGCGGGCGGCCGGGGTTCAAACCTTGGTCCCGGCACAGATTTATCTGATTTACAAACCCTTCCTTCACCTCTGACAAGACGTGTATTAACCACAACTTGTGAATGTGGGGAATGCCAGGCCTCCACCGTGGTTTGGATCCCACGTTAAACTGTAGGTCCTTCATTTCATCTCACAATCATCCTACCATTACAAATTAGCGTAAGTGTGTATAACCCGAAAGGGTAATAATAATACTAACTTGTCACTGAATCCTTCCTTTAATTTAGGGCTAAGCTTGCCGTATGGCAAGTAACATCATGCAATAGCTAACACAACTAAAATAAAAGCTCCATCACTGCCCTATTTTAGCTGCATGTTTGAATATTTTATCACTAGTCATTGATTTAACTAGCCTAGCTAAGATGATTAGCCTAAGATGATTAACTATAATACCATTAATTTTAGGCACCAAAAAACAGCAGTTTTAAATTAAATTTAGAGATGGGTTGAATCCACTATTTTTCGAATCCGAATCTACAAATAGACCTACATTACACAATATAGGTCTAAACTGTGAATTAAGATTTATTTCAATCATTCTTTCAATTTTAATCACCCCCAAGCCCCCTCGCAAAATAAAGGTTAAAATCCAGACAAATTAAACAATCTAGACTCATATTATTGTTTAAAAATAAAATCAATAAAAATTTGAGTGTCTTTTTACAATTTCTACTCCAGTATCACCTAGGTAAGTGTGCTGGCTATCCCTCCTAATTTAAACCATGATTTAGCCTAGTGCTCTATGCCACATGACCTAAAATCTATTTACAAACTCTTCAATATTTCAAAGACACAAGGTGTTTTCTCATGAGAAAGCCACCTTCCAGTTCAATTTACAACTTTATAAGGAATACGTATTCTTCATTTAGTTCCAAAGCGGTTGAGGTACAAGAGATTTATATTAGAGATGGGTCGAATCCACTATTTCTAGAATCCGAATCTACATTTTATTTTCAAATCTCGAATCCTGAATCCTATCAAATCGTTATAAATTTTAATGATTTACAAATAGACCTTCATTACACAATATAGGTCTAAACTGTGAATTAAGCTTTATTTCAATCATGCTTTCAATTTTAATCACCCCTCCCCCTCGCAAAATAAAGGTTAAAATCCAGACAAATTAATATTATTGTTTAAAAATAAAATCAATAAAAATTTGAGTGTCTTTTAGTTATTTTTAAAAGTGTTGTTGGAATGAGTTAAGTTTCTAAAAAACATGTGAAATAAACAAATAGGCCTAGTTATCTTTTGATCAACTTTAATCATCATTAAAGGATATTTTATTGTATTAAGATAGCAAAAATGAAAATACAAACGGATATTTTTAATAAAGACTAAAACAACATACTTCACAATTAAACATACATTGGAAATAGTGAACTCATTAATGCCTAAGTATGTTTTATTATTATTTTCTTATATATCCATTATCTATTTTCACGTAGAAAACAAATATATTCAATTCTTGCGATATATCGAATTCTGAGAATACTTTCTAATTAAAACACAAACATTTTTTCGACTACAATATGTCCATTCCCATATTATAAGGCAGGACTACGTTTGAATATTTCTACAATTACTTCAATAACATATTAAAAAAAACTAAGTTAAAATCCATTTTAAAATAAATAATGGATTAGCAGGTCGTTATTTGATTCTTAAAACTCGAGAGCGCTTACTAGGTGATCAGATTACCTGAATCAATTTTAAACAAACAATCGATATACGATACGTAGGTCGAAAGGGATAAATAAACAGTTTTATCGCTTTCTGACTGTTAACAGTATTTATTTTTCATGAAACCCAACAAAATGTTTAACTTAAAGATCGTATGCAATAAATTGGGGTTCTTCGCATAGTTGTAGATAATTAAAACCAGTTGGGTAGTAAGAATTAACAGTATCTTTATTCACTCGGGCAAGTAAACATAATATACGTCATGGCGGCTGACTTTATATTATGTGTAATGGCGGCTGACTTTGTATCATCCGTAATATGTTAATACTTCTGTTAAAAAAAGCCATGATTTGTTTAATTTATTTCGAGTTTATTTGTAATTATAGTTTTCATTTTCAGTTTTTGAAGAGTTTTAATGTGGTCATTAAAATATTTACAAGATTGTTCGTGAGGTGAAAGTCTATAAGTGAGCATGTGCCGAAACGGTTGAGTCCAAGTTTCCCATACAGGTGGGAGGGTAGGGTACTAGGCACGTAAGATTTTCCACACCTAACGATTTTTTATTTTTTTTTAGATAAGATTTTATTCACGTTTATCTCTTTTATCCGACAAAATAAATATTACGTATTAAGTTGTGCTTTTCAAGTAGGCCTTAACTAAGTATTTATTGAATTCAAAATATCATGCTCTGTTTATGAGGTGAAAAATTCAATCATTGAATCCAGTAAAACACCGAATCCTCGAATCTCGAATACTTGTCAGGATTTGGTGGATTCGAAGAATCGAGTGGCCCATCTCTAATTTATATAGTTCAATGGAAATAATCCATGTTGACTAACCTAAAACACCAACACTATAAAAGAAAAGTTGTGATAAAATTATTATAGCTAGAATAATTAAAATAAATTATTATTTAACTTAATTAAATTGTAATAAAAACACATTTTTATGGCAGCGTTCAACAAACTTAATTGACTTACCAATGAAAGATTCCAAAATATCAATTATTTCCATTTTAACTTTCTCTTCATGAAGTAACTTTGTGAAATTTTCTTGGCATATTAGTGATTTAAACCTATCTTGTAAAGGTTTCAATATCTAAACATAAATTCATAAATAAATTAGAAACACTTTTAATACTTTCAACTAAATAGTTAGACTGTAGAAATAACTGTGAATAACATCTTTTAAATAAACAATAAATTAAGTAACATGGGTTGCATTTATAAATGATATAAAATACAAATGTCCGACTCCTTAGCTCAGTCAGCAGTGTGTCTGCATACAGTGAAAAGGGTCTTTGGTTCTATTCCCGGCATGACTGAAAAATGTATCATTGGTTTACCCTTTCACAGTGATGAACTAATGGCTGGGGACTGGATGATGTGCCTGTCCTAGTCTTATTAAGATAGATTAAAAGGCATATGAAGCTACAACAGGCCTAGCCAGCCGATAGTGGGAAATATATGGCTTGAATAAAAAACTGACCCAGGCCACAGAATGAAAACAATAATGGATGCATATGTAAATAAGATACAAATAAGTGTTAGCTATTACAAATAGTGTTATGTTTACTAAACATATATATGAGCAGCTACCTGCAATACTGGTCACATGGTATTAGACCGAATTGCCTATGATAGCAAGATTGATGTTCAAACTCAGGTCAAGTGTACTTTTTTTCTTTTCTTAAATGGTTTTCCAAACTTCTTTCAAACAAAAAAAAAGTTAAGTTATCCATGTCAAGCCTTCACTAGCTTGATCCTAATAGTGTTTATATGCAGATATCCAAAATGGGTAGTAAGAGTAGATTAAAATCCAATCAAATAACCAACCATATATTAGTGTTGATTTGAAATATTTTAATACTTCCAGAAATACTTGGCATTAATAACACAAGGCAGGTTTCAGGTCACATCACTCCTACTACAATCGTAATTTCAACAGAGCAATGTAAAAGCTGGTTTGAGACTCTTCACCACAAATCAGTATACTGTCTGAAATAACGCAGGCGGAGGATTCATACTATCAGTGGTTACTGGTTAGGGGAGCTCTTGTTACATTTCAGGAGATAGTAGGGTGTGGGAGTTTAATTTGAAGGACATATGTTTATAGCTTCAAACATAGGGCTTAAGCTTTTGGAACTAATCTCAAATATGTTAACAATCTAGTATGTAAAGACAAGCTCAGCCCTTCTCATTACGTGAGGTTGTAAACAGTAATCATACATCTGAGCCACATTAAAAAAACAACGACTATTTTCAAAATAATGTAAACAATGAAAAAGCAAACAAAAAGTTAAATAGAAAATACTCAGTGGTTGTAGAAATGTCATACTGAGCAGTCTATTTTTGCTACAACAGTGAAATATTATAAAAAATGTTAAGGTAATGATGCTATTTACTAATGAAAATTGAGATATTATGGAAAAAGATGTAATGCACGAATAAAGTTGAGTTTTATTACAGGTTATGTAGCCAGAAGGTTTAAAAATGAGTAACTAATTGCTTGCAGTAGCTCAGGGCTTGCGTGAATAGGTATTTAAAAAAAACATTCTTGAGAAAGAACCGATGAAAATCTTAAGATAACCATGGATTTTTTAAAAATGAAAAATACTTTTCAAAATATGTGTAAAATGTTTATTACAAGTTAAGAAATGTTGAGCTTAGTGGCTGGAATAACTATAATTGGGGAAATAAGTAGTAAAATACATTCTTGTACTTTTAACTGGAACTCGTTTGATAACCTGAGGGATTGGGAACCTTTTTATTACTTTCTAAAAAAATTGGACTTTAAGAGAGCTGTACTGAAAATTCAAATAAATAATTTACATAAAAAATGTTCTTCAACAAAGACTACATACAGTTTGATTTATAAGGGAGGAACTGATTTTAGTGATGAAGGTTACTGGAAATATTTTCATTTATTTATTAAGGATGTGCGAAATCCTCTTTTTCAATTCAAAACAAACTCGAATAAAATGTATGAAATATTCTTGAAGCCGAATCGAAGTTCAAATATTTCTTGTTAGTTGTTTTACACTTGAAAAAATATTATATTGTAGTTGTTTAAATTTCTTTATTCACTAAAATTACTTGGAAAATGTTTTATTACACAATTGTTTGTAATATTTTGCTTCAATCTGATAAATCAAGAAATTATCTCAACATGCAATTCATTTATTTCAGAATTTTTCCAAATGAATATTAATTAATAATCTACAAAACAGCTCAGAATATCAGTAATTGAACATACATTGAATATTTTAGCTGTCAATATTTTTATTGGTTAAGCTTCAAAGCTGAATATTTTTTGAAAAGTCGAAGCTGATGTTTTTTTCAAAGCCAATGTTTCTATACATCTATAACATGAATTAATACTAATAATAAAGTGAAATGTTATCAACATTGAGTGCAAAAAGAATAATTGTTTTATTTTCTAAATGTTTCTTCTTCACAAATTCCTACTTTGTGTCCAACATACTGCTTTGCTTGTATCACTATAAACAAACACAAGATGGAGTATTTTGAGAATGGCATCTCCTAAGCTCAACTTAAAACACTGAACAAATTTAGAAAACTTATAATTAATCTTACCTGAGCCCAGTAATCTGCTCTGGCCTGAGATTCAACAGCTGAACCAACCAACACAAGAGCCTTGAAAAGACCCCGCTTGGCTACTTGGGGCAAAGCCCCTTGCTCCATGGTGGATTGTAACTTGATTATGTTTAGCAGGCAGTCACTCTTCACTACACAGCTCCCTCTAGCAACAATAACACAAAAAACATGCAAACCTCAACCATCAACCCTATCCTACTATTCTTTGAATTGAAAAATAACACCTAGATACAAGAATCGAACCTGGGATATTTGACGCTTAGTACGCTGATGTTGTAACCACTGAGCTATCATCTGCCTTAAAAAAATATGAGTGAAGAATGATGCTGGGCATGGGACGATTCCTGAATAGGATGGTTTGTAGAATAATATTGAAATGCCCCCCCTCCATTTCCGAAACATTCTGGTTCACCATATACTTTAAACCCAGCCACAAACAACAATAAACAACATCAGGCCTTGCAACAACAAACTGAGATGCAGTATCTGCAAAATTCACCAATCTTCCACCTCATTCAACAGCAGGCTCACACTCTTAGCGAATGTAATGTGCCTATTAAGGTTCTTCAAATGTATACGAATCTCTAGGAGTATTTAGGAACATGACCACGCAGCATTATTACAGCAGAGAGGTGAAATATATGGAAGAATTGTGCTATTAAAATAGTTGCCTGAAACTTTGGGGCAAATATACTAGGCTACATAAAGAAAGGTTTAATTTTGGCTATGAGGTCATCCCAGATTTTCCCCCTAGTAGTAATGGTGGACATTCAAAATGGTGACATCGGAGAACTGTTATTCTTCTCTTTTGTGTGTTATTTGATGTTACTACTTCCATATTTTTCATTTATTAAGTGTGAATTTATATTATAAATATGTGTAAAAAAAAGTCCATTAGTTTATAAAAATGTATGTACAAAGCTAAGGTGCTATTTAATATGATAACCATTGGTTTTTGTTTTCAGTTGAAGGAGTTTTTATGAAAATTTAAGAATACAAAGAAGATAAAAACGTGTAGAAGGTACATAAGCTGGCGAAACCGTTCGCGCCTGATACGTCTAGAAAATTCACAGAAACAAAGTGGCACAGGTGTTTTATGTGCCAAAATGACAATTCGGAAGTTCTATGCTGTCCAGCAGAGACTAAATGCGATACAAAGGGAGCTGGTCATAAGACAATTTCGGATCTGCTTATGGGGTTAAGTAGTGTTGAGTGTTTACCAAGGACAATTAATCTGTCACACCCGGAGGAAGGTGAAGGTATAGAGGCAACATTAGTACGACGTAAGGCTCGGTTCCACGAATCATGTAGATTGCAGTTTAATAAAATCAAATTTCAAAGAGCAGAGAAAAGGAAGATTTCACCAGTGAATAGTGTTAAAGTTTTACAAAATTCGCTCGTCAGAGTGCTCAAGAAAAAGTTCCGTGAATATCAAATTGTGACATGCTTGCCCCTGCTGAAAGATAAATATGTAGAGCATCTACATTCGGCCTTGATACCTGCGTTCATTACTGTGCCCTTAAACTAGAAGAAAAATCTTTGCTTTCTAAACCAAGTTCAGATGATCTTATTGTACAAGATAGCATGTATCATATGTATTGCCTCATATCATTATATAATAGGGCAAGAGATCAAAAACAATACAAGAAACTGAGATGGACCAAATTAACTGTGGTATTGTGTTTGTAGAGCTTATATCATACATTGAAGATGTTTGTATGGACATTGAAATTGCACCCATATTTAAACTTGTGGACCTATGCAATTTGTACAACCTGAGGATGAAACAACTTGGCAATGATTTTTCAGGACGTATACATTCCACAAAACTAAAAAATAGTATGCCTGATTACTTTCCTGACATGGAAGCACATAAGCAAGGCATGTGAATATGATGCAGATAATGACACTGTTCATCTTGCTAAAGCAGTAAATATAGTGAGAAGAGACATGTTTAAAATTTTTAAAAACTTCAACCGATCATTTGGAAACAAGTCATGAAGACTCTGTGCCAGCATCTTTGTTAGCACTGGTTGCTATGGTTACGAACGACCCAAACATTAAAGCACAGTCAAAGCTCTTCATTAATGCCACAACAGATCCTCAATGTTGCACAGTTACTAATGTTCAACAGATGTCGGGAGTATGAATCTGAAAGAGCCTTCAGGCATAACAGAGGAACTCCCTTGCCTATCTACTTAGGGAGAAGTGATTGTCCTCTTCCAACAAAAGAATGAATTAGAAAGAGCGCTGTTGGGTCCTGATCATTGTACTGCCTTACCGACGGTTTAGGCAATAACTGGGTGCGACACTGTGTCCCTTTTTTTGGAGGAAGAGGCAAAAGGACTGCACGGGACACCTGGAATGCAAACGGAAATGTCACCTCGGCTTTTTGTAGGTTGGCTGACGAACCCAGTCAGCAGATAGTAGAAGAAATGATGAAGCTCCTGGAGAGATTTGTAGTTTTGTTATATGACCATACTAGCAGTGACAAACATGTTAACGAGGCAAGAAAACACCTATTTACTCAGAGAGGTAGAGCAATTGACAATCTACCCCCCATGTACAATACACTCATTCAGCATACCAGGCCGGTTACTGTTGGGCCAAAATGATAGTAGCAACAACACAGCTTCCATCACCAAGTGAATGTGGGTGGATGAAGGAAATATCCTGGACAACTCTACTAGAGGCTACACAAGCTTGCAGGGAACTTATACAATGTAGTTGCAAGAAAGGCTGCACACAACAGCGCAAGGCTGCTCTACAGTGTATTGCTCTTTGTACGGATTGATGTAAGGGGAGAGGGGATATTACAAATAATTTGTTTGAAGAATAGTAATCAATATTCATTAAATAAACAATACTCAGTATTTGTTAATCGTTTTGTTTTTCTTCCTCCGACTAAACCAATAAAATTAAATATTATTCCATTAATTATGAAATAAACCATTATTATCTATTATTAGGTTTAAGTTTTACTTGTAAAGTGTAGAATAGGCATCACGTAACCACAAGTAAGTGGTTGAATCATAAATATTTAAAAAAATCAAGAAACCTAAATAACTACAAAAAAATGGCGGCCAATTTCGCTACAGGAAAAATCTTGAGATGGCCTCATAGCAAAAAATCTTCATTAGGATGTGATTTAAAAGTGTGCTAAAATTCATACTTCTATCATCAAAGGCACAATTATTTAACCTGTTTGCAGCATTGCTTTTAACTCAGGTTAATGTCAGCCTCCATTTGGACGGAATTCTGTGGCCCTGCTATCTGGCATACAGCGGTGAAACTTTCAGGATAGTGGAAGGAAGGTTCAAAAATACCTAACACATTAAAACTTAATGTACAATGTTATGCTTAAAAGAATGTGTGTGTGTGTGTATGTGTGTGTATATATATATATATATATATATTTTTTTTTTGTTAGCATTATTTTGGTAGCGACACTTGTATTATATTTGACTAATTATATTACTTACTTTTCTTTCATGTCACAGAGAGCAATGAGAAGTTGAATAGTATCTTTAATGAGTCCAGTTTCACAATAAAACGACCTCAAGTTAGACTCGATCTTTCCTAAAAGAAAGTTCATAGTCCACAGAGCTCCCTCTGTATCTTTCCCAAATGCTGTCAGCAGTGCCATGCTCATCTGTAACAATATATGTGTGTGTTTTCATTTAATATTAAGGGCTATTCAAAATGATTTATCACATTTCAAATGAGCATAGTTTTTGGGGATGTGCGAGTATGAAAAATTTCGAATAATTTCTAATTATTAATGGCCAAACATGATATTTCTGTAGTTACAACTAAAGAAGTATTATACTCAAGAAGCATTTTACTTGTAGAGTTTTGTTTGGAGAGCTCAATCGTGAACTAATTCTTTATATTGAACTACTGTAGTTTTGGGTGAATACTCTAGTTTTCTTCCCAGTATTGTTTTCAATGACAGTCACTTGTTTAGTCCAACTATCAGTTATAGATAGTTGGACTAAACGGCAGTACTTTTTATAACAGTACTGATTTCTTTTGTATCTTGTGAAAACGACAGCGATTTTGAAAATAACTAGGTAGGAAAGAGTGGTCAAAAATTAAATTTTGTTTAGTTTTTTATCTTTCACGATTACGTAGACAATTATCATTACATTAATTTGTTGTAGTTTTGTACCATATATCAACTTAACAAACATCAAATGAAAGCAAAAATATTTGCGTTTCAGAATGTCACCGCCAGATGGCGCCACCATTCATTCCACTTCGCTCCACAATATATACAGAGTCTTTCAGTAAGAAAATGGTTATAAAGCAAACAACTTTCTGAGTATTGCAGTTTTTAAAGTGTGATTCGGTAGTTACAGTGCAGCGTTGCATATTTGTCATGGAAGTGATATATGCTTTGGTAGTATCGACAGTTCGATGTCTGTATAAAGGAAAGGGAACAGGACAACCTTGCATGTCTGAGGATCATGTGCAAAGAATGAGAGAGTTTCCAGCGTAGCTCAGGAAGTCGACCAATCACTAAAGTCGAGAACCGGGAATTCCTCAGACAACTGTTCAGCATGTTTTAAGATGGCGCTTGATGATGAAGCTATACTAGTTTAAACTGTTGCCAGGGAACCTGTTAAAGCAATTGGACTTTCGTCATATCATGCAGGAAATTAAAGAAGATGATTGGTGTTCAGTGATGAAGCAACTTTTCATTTAAGTGACAATGTGAACTGCCACAACCTATGCATATGGAGCATTAAAAACCCCATGGAACACTAAAGCACAAGCATGACTACCCAAAAGTTAAAGTCTTCTGTGGCATTTTCCGAGCAAAGGTTTATGGCTTTTTCTTTTTCTTAGAAAAAACCTTAATTGTTCACTCTTATCTGGATATATTCCAGATAATCGAATGAAGGATTCTAATGACTACATTTTCTAGCAAGCTGTGAAGCCGCCTCATTGGAATTTTAATGTTCGCCTTTACCTGAACAAAATGCTCCCTTTCCATCAGAATGGTCCCAGTGAGCCCCATTACTCGGTACTCCACAGCTAGCCTCCTGAGTCAACATATCTTAAGCCATGCAAATTCTTCCTTTAGGAGTAGGTTAAGAATGATATGTATGTGCCACCATTACTCACAAACCTAGATGAGCTCAAAAATTACATTGTTACTGCTGTAGAGTCAATGACAATGGACATGTGAGAGTGTGTATGAGAGAATTTGACTATCTCAACAATGTTAGTGTAACTCAGGAAAGTCACAGAGAGCATTTATAAGATAGCAGAGAAAACTTGAATAACTCTGTACTTAAACGACAGAAAAAAGATAATACATGGTTGGATTGAATATTAATTAAAGTAGAATAGGACTGCAAGGCCTGAACACTTGTCTTAAAAACTAGAGGTTGACATAATTACATAATTATATACCAAATTAGATATGGGACCTTGAATACTTATGGATATTCAAGGGATTTGAGAAAATTTCAAATTTATGATTCAAATCCTTACAGAATTATTTTTCTTATATTTTTCAAGTTAAATTTGTTTAACCCCTTCAATGCATATTTTGAATTTAGTGTTTATATAATATCACATTTTTCATGAATTTATAGCTAGATTTGTTCAGGTTTTTTACTTTCTCACTATCTTACAGGTAGAGAAAATCTTGTGATTGACTGATCGTCAAAGAAAATTTAACTCGAGATTTTGATGAATTTTGACGTTTCACGACCCCCGAATTCGAAAAAGTGGTTTTTGAATTTTCGTATGTCTGTAAGTCTGTCTGCCTGTCTTTAACTCGGACTAGAACCTTAACTATTTTACAGATCAGGCTAAAACTTGGTTGGTATCTATGGTTTTCATAGGGTTGCTACAAGAGTTTTTTGGGAATACAACCCTCAAATTAAGGGTAGTTTATTGAAGGGTGGAAAGAGAAAGGTGGATTTTCTCAAAATCGGCTCAAACGATTTTGGTTAAAATTCATTTTTAAGCATTGATCAATATTATAAACAAAATGGCTAATCTCATTTTTTCGGCAAAATGACTCTAAGGGTTCCAGTCTGGTGTGTAAATTCTCATTTTTTTATTACATCTTCAAAACTATTTGAGATATGAAATACTTATCATTGAAAATATGTGGGTATATTAACTTTTCAAACACTAAAGGTAAAGTATTGTGACTGTAAAAAATATCTAGCCCGCGATGTTGATGGATGTCGATGTTTCATGACCCCCTCACCCACCCTAAAAAGTGTATTTTGCAATGCCATCTGTCTGTGTATCTGTCCAACCCTAAAATTAAGAGTAGTTTAATAAAGGGCAAAAAGAGAAAAAATTAATTTTCTCAAAATCGGCTCTAACGATTTTGATTAAAATTCATATCTAGGTGTTAATTAAGATTATAAACAAAATGGCTTTTAGGGCACTTTACAGAAGCGGAAATTTACTTAACTCCGCAACTATTTAGGACACTAAATAACTTATCATTGTAAAATTGTAGTACTATTAAAAATAAAAATCTTTTATTTGGAATAAATCCTTATAAAACCATAGGTTCGGAGATATTGGCAAATATATTAATACAAATTTGTGAGCTTTGGTTGTAAAGAGATACTACCAAAATTTTAACGCAATAATTATATGATGACATAGTATAAGTAAATAAGTAAGGCTCTCAAAATGTTGATGTTCTTTTTCCTTTAACCTCATAGGGGAAATGTTATACAGCAATGATCCATCTCAACCAATTTAGACTCAATCGTCAATATTTACCTTTTTTATTGATCCAAAATTATATATGAGGAATTTAATAAAAAATGTGATAACCATAAGATGTGCAACCCTTAAAAAAATGTCGAATTTTTTTTACCGAATGTCAAAATTTTAATACGAAGTATTGACCCTTGTGGACCCAATATCGATCTTTTTTTTGTCCAAATATACCAGTGAGGACATTAATTCTTTGAAAATAAAATAATTTAATTTAAATCCAGGAGCCAAAAAATGTATATTGTAAATATAACACAATTTTTGACCGGGTTTGCTAGTGTATACTATTTAGTTTCATATGTATTATGTGTTTTGAGTAA
Organism: Timema poppense; assembly: GCA_902141375.1. Lineage (NCBI taxonomy): Eukaryota > Metazoa > Arthropoda > Insecta > Phasmatodea > Timematidae > Timema > Timema poppense. Next base: position 33,341 of record CABFOV010001880.1, on the reverse strand, counting down.
ATATCTCCATTTTTAAACAATGGAGTAAAAAAGTATGTGCGGAGTTCTGTAACATTTTTTATTTATTTTTGAATTCCTCATATTTATTATTATTATTATTACCGCGTCTTACTACCCGTTTGGGTTATACGCACTTACGCTAATGTGTAATGGTAGGGTGATTGTGAGATGAAATGAAGGACATACAGTTTAACGTGGAATCCGAACCACGGTGGAGACCTGGCATTCCTCACATTCACAAGATGTCTTGCCAGAGGTGAAGGAAGGGTTTGGTAATCAGATAAATCTGTGCCGGGACCGAGGATTGAACCCCGGCCGCCAGCACAGAAGTCTAACACCTTACCCCTAGACCACCAGGTCACCTACGAATTCCTCATATTAAACTCAATTAAAAATATATATAGGTGTTTAACTTAATTTTAATTGTGTATCTCTCCAGAATTTCCCCACACAAACAAGATGCCCGTTATAACACAGGCAAATCACAGAAGCAGTTATAAGCTCGAATACTGCTTATGGGTGATTCAGAACCAATATAATTTTTGGGTGAACTTGACAACCAGGCCCCGGACTAGTAATCTAACACTTAACTGAATGTATGAATGTTATAACGAATGGATTATAAGACTTTGTTAACATTTAGTTACTATTTGCATTTCTTATTATTCTATTATATTTATATTTCACCTTATGTTCTTAATTATTTCCGAGATTCGGAATCGAAATTCAGAGGTAAATTGGAGATTTGAATTAGAAATTCAGATTCATAAAATAGTGGATTCGACCCAATTATACACAAAATAAATGAAAACTGGCTAAACTAATGTGTGAAGGTGATCAGTGTAGCTTGGCTCCTTTCTGTTAAAATGTGAGTAAATGAGGAGTTAGCAACTATATATTGCTTACTCTAATAGCATGTTAAGACAAGGGGTATTATGTATCAGACCCCAACTGGGCATCTTTATAACTGCCTAAAATTTCTACAGTAGGAGACTATTTAGAAAAATCAGCTCAATACAATTGATCAATTTTCAGAATATGATCTCCTGGTGGTATTATCCCCGTTAAACGCTTTAACAATAGTTTCGGCTATTTGTTACATTAATATCTGCAAATGTACAATTATTCTATAATTGTCTATTGGCTGCAAAATGCCACTACCGAGTCGGCGATGGCTGCGTTGTCTGATGGCTGTGATCTCATATAATCACAATATATAGCTGATGACTTCTGCATTCCATATCAGACTCTGCCTTAAACTATGAGTGAAGAATGACCATGGGCACGGGACGAATCCTGGATAGCTCAGTGGTAAGAGCAGTGGCGTACTAAGCCGAAGGTCCCGGGTTCGATTTCCGTGTCCAGGTGTCATTTTTCAATTTTCAGAATATGACAATTGATCAAGTTACCAGATATATAAATAAGATAAGACCAATACCATTGTCTGCATGACCACCTGTGCAGGTAGCTGAACAAACATAAAAAATTGACATACAAGGAGACCTAGCAAATAAAAGGTTGAATCAGTACTTGAGCAAACATAAATACTAAATCCTCACTAACCACTTGGTCACATGACCAAGCAGCATTTGCTAATGTTGACCAAGGATCTAAACTTTACCTCGGAGTATAGCCGCTCTACAGGCAACAGATACGACAAAGACCATCGTCGCAGAAACCACATGAGGGTGGACCCCACTTCCGGACTGAGAAGATGGATTAAGTTAACGTCCACTGCTCGTCTTTCAACCTCACACAGCCGGAACACTGCTGCCACCAATCTGGAACATCGTACACATGGTTTACAATGTTGAATTTAGGACCATGTAGTGCTTGTAAAGACAAAGAGGTAGGACTGTGTTTGAAGGTGACAATTTCCAGCAATGGTGGCTTGTGACCTAATAAACAGGGGTGGGTCATGGAAGACAACACTTAGAGACTATTATTTCCTTTACACAAAGTCATCTAATAGTAGGTTGGGGGATGAGTGGAAACAAATAATCACAATTAGAGATTAACATTTTTAGATAATTTTTTTAGTCCTGCGTCCTACTACTAGTTTGGTATAGTAAAGGTGTATAGAAACATATAAAAGGTATTAAAACAATATGGCTTTTACATTACTGCCATATAACAAAGAGGTTATGGCTGCCTCTTGAAGAAAATTGATCATTACCACCCTATCCCCTGACTTGGGTTTAATTCATTTTATCTAAACTTATCGGGGGGAAGTTCCTATCTAAGTGTCCTATCATTCTTTATAATTTTCCTTTTTCTTCCGTTTGTGTATTTTGGTTGACTTCTTAGGAAGTTGTGTTGTGCGTTTCACACTCCTCCCTGATGAGTTCCGATAGAATGAAACCTAGGTCAGGAGATTGGGCAGTAGCAATACATTTTCTTTACGAAGCATCCATTATCTGTTTAATCCAATGAAAGCAAGGTATAGTGTGAACTGTGTTCTCTTTTTCAGTGTAAAAGCCATGTTGTTTTAGTTCCTTTTATGTGTTTCTATCCACTTTTCCTATAAATTCTTCCAAATGTAATACAATTTACCTCGAAAAGCAAAAAGAGGTTTTCCTAAACGAGATATATTACTAATAGTTTGAGTTATACGCCTATGTATTAATTACACTAATAGGTTAGGGATGAGGAATTTGCATGGAAATAGAGTGAAACCATTTAGAAAAAAGCACTTTCAGTACACCTGACTGGGATCGAAACCTGATTTTCCCATCATCATCAGTTTAGTTTATTGTGAGAATAACGCCTTAAGACCATGTGGCCATGAAAGCGAGTTTTTAGATCATTGGATCCCAGAGGAAGTGGATGTCTTCATTGAGGCTATGATATTAATATTGAAGTATTAACAGTTTCTCGTGCCAAAGAGACTGAGGCTTGCATCTATTACTTACAGGTTTCGGGAGGGCCCTGCGGATTAGTACACCCCGGTTGGACTACTTCCGTTATAAGTAGTACACAGGGCTGAGCCGAAAGCCCACGTTGTGAGCTCTGCTCGTGGTGGTGGCCCAGAAATGGGTTGGACTCTGTGGGACATTGAGTTTAAAAGCCAACGAGTGATGTCATTGGCAGCACGATGGGGTTCGAGCTCCTGAAATTCTGGACCTTTAACTCTAGAGGTTCTGGGCCTGTGGGCCTCGGCCTCACTATTCGTGTGGTGAGCCATTTTAATGCTCCGCTGCTGACCTGTACAGTTAGTAGTGCATGGCTTGAACATGGGCATCTCCCCTCATACACACAAGTAGTGGGGAATTACCTTCCCATGCGCAATGGGCGTAATCCCATTACCCTACACATGGGAAAGAGTGGAGATCGTAAGGTCGCTTCTGTGAG
>CABFOV010001880.1:0-29598 GCA_902141375.1 Timema poppense | reverse complement strand
GGGGGGAGGAGGAGTTAATTTTCGTCTCCTCGGGTATCTGGATCATCCCAACTTGCAAGGTGAGGGGTGGGGTGGGGTGGGGTTGGAGCTTTTAAGGTACTGACCTAGAAACTGCCCTGGACCTCGGTGTCCAGGGGTGCTGTGTCAGCCACCCGGGCTGTAAGCGTACAAGCACGTATTAATCTGGTCTAAAAACTTACCAGATGTTAGTGACAAATTCAGCCACCAAGCGCTTTAGTCAATACGGGATTGTGAGAAGAGAACTAAATTTTTTGTAACTCATTATATAATATTTCTGGTGTTAGGAGTGTAGTAGAAAATAAATTTGGGATATCTTGATTGTAATTGTTCCATCTAAAATGTTGGAATTTATATATATATATAGGTAGAATTCACTTTGTTTTGAATCTGAATTCTCATTTCACACAAGAATCCTGAAATCCAAATCCTAGAAAATAATTATGAAACTATAATATTTTTTTAAATCCTTGAATAAATTTAAGGATTAGACGATTTGAAGGTTCAATACCTAATTAGCAGCCATATATGAACAATTTAGAGAGAAGGAAATTTAAAAAAATTTTGTTTGCTTATAAAAAATAAAACTAGTAAAATGCTATTTTATAATGCATCTGTGCACACATGCTCATTATAACATTACAATATAGGTCTACCAAGCAGTATTTTATGTTTAGTATTTTTAGTGCTTAAAAATTTGCCAAACTATTGACGAAATCACAATCTAACCAACAGAAACTATGTTAAATGTTATCTTTATTTTAGAAGAAATTTATTTAAACGTTTTTACCATAAGTATGTATTCTTGTTATAAATATTACTTGGGTGTTCCAGATTTAAATCTTTGCATAGCTCTACAAAGTGAATATACGGGTTTTAGTTTTAATCATCAAACTTGCTTAAGCAGTTTTACACAAATTTTTTATTTGAATTGTGTGTGTATATCTTGTTTACTCTATCAAATAGTTTTTTTAATTAAATTCAATTCTGGTAAACTTTTAATGGTGATAGAAAGTTGACATTAGCTATTATTTGTATGGAATGTATTTCTTTGATAGAAACAAATTACTTGCTTAACACATGATAGAAATCATTATAAACTGGGATCACACTTTAGAAAAAGTAAAAGTCACTCGAATCTTTTCTGATTTCACAAGTTAGATGTACTAGGACACAAGACAGTACTTTATCAGAGAGGAATGACTATGTTTAAACTAAGAATTAGCCCTCAAATCTTAAAACCCCTCAAATGCGTGGAAAAAAATATATATATATTTTCCCCTCTCCAATTTTTCAAGTGTATTTTTTTTTAAATGATAGGAGAGTAGGAAAATAGTAGAGCAGCACATATAAAAGTAAAAACACAAACACATATTTACACACACTTCAATATTTAGATGTTACTATAGCATCTTCTTGATGGTGCGTAACGTCGGCTGCAGGCTGATTATTTTGGGCATATTCATTGTTTTTGTAGTGTGAATAAGTTTTGGTTATGTAAATAAAATATAGTTTAATACAGGTTTAGTTACAATATACTTTTATATCTTCCAGTGACACCAATAGAATATATCGAAATAACTAATATAACTACATGCAGTCCTTAAAGATACACCATTTATTTGCTAGGTATAATCTAAGGGTGCGATTATGGGTTGCAATACAAATAGAATTTTGCTTAGAAAACATGAATTTTGTTTTAAAATAAGAGTATTATTAAAAATTTGTGAGAAAAGTTCAATTTTGAGTAATAATACCTTTATAGTTTTAATTTGGGATCTCAAAAAAATTTAATGATTTCTTTGAACTTGAAACAAGTCTTAGGGTTTTCAAAATGGATTTTTCAAAGGTTTTGTGAAAACACATTCTGTGAAATGTCCATATCAATAATTTATGGAGAAAAAAGATTAAGTCATGTGTTAGATTATATTATAAATAATGTTAAAGGAAAGGAATATAAAAAAAGATAAGTGAGAACATTTATTTTTGTGCATAATGTTTACTACTTGTCTGGATTCCTCATACATTTACACTAATGGACTGAGGAAATGGAAGAAGGAATTAAGAGGAAATGTACCCAAATATCCATGGAGTGAAGTAGGAAACCAATTAGGAAAAAATCCCCTCAATACACCTGACTAAAATGACCTTGTAATAACCAAAATCCAATCTAGTGTGAGAGACTTGAGACCATGTGACCAACGCTGGTAAAATTAATCAAAGAAATATAATATCAGCAAGGATAATAAAACAATATAGTACACAAGCAGACAGACAGAGAACTAGTCAAACTTGCTCACCTGACCAAGTGGTCCGAGGACTCTTCTGCCCCCGGTACGTCAGGGAGATGGCAGGCAGGTGATGCTAGCAGCTTGAGAGTCGTTTGAACATTTACCTGACCTGACGCACCCTGCTGAATACTGTATTGCATTATCTCTGAAGGAATAGACGCAGCCTCCCCTTGACTATCCATCGAAACTACATGACCTATAAGAAAACACATCCTATCATTTATATTCACACCGGTGACATGAAATAAGGGGTGTCTGGTATTTAATATCCTTGAGATATAATAATAATAATGATATGTATAATAATATGTATAATAATAATAATAATAATAATCCTTTAATGGCAGAGTTCCTTTTCTCCAGCTTGGTTTATGTTAATAAATAACGCATAGTTACTAGTAAATAGTGCATTGTGTACATCATCATCAGCAACTGTTTCCAGCTTGTGGCCGGGTCATCTTCCTCCTTTAATTTCTTCCATTCTTCTCCTCTCACCTGAACACTTTTTTATCTTTGCCTCCCTTGTTCTCTTTTTCCTACCTACTTCATTTCCAACATTTTCTTAAGCATCCCCTCTTTTTCAATTCTTTCTAATGGGTTAGGGATGCGCAATACAAGGATCCTAGCAAATAGTTTCCACTTAGTCTCTCCTAGTCAACACTGATCTCAGCCCCAAGTGGTGTACCCGGGGATCTAAGTAGCCTGGTAGAGGTTGAGATGAAACCAGGTCAGGTGCAGATGAGAGATAGGAGACTGGTCAGGGCCAAACCCAACAAGTTTGGAAGAGGGTCTGGCCAGTTGGCTGTGAGTGAGAGGGTTGGTGATCATGAGCTAAGTCATCATCAGCACCCTTAGCCTCAGTTAGGGAAGGTCTACCTGAGGACCTATAAGCAGCAAACCCGGTAAAGTAAATATTGAGATTTGAGAAAAAAGGATCTGATCTAGCTTGTATTTTCTATTGTAAGTAATGAAACCAACAGGAAAGACATAAGATTGAAAAGGAGAGTGCTAGAAACAATAAGTCAATTTCAACTAGAGTGGTGTGCCCATATGCGACAAATTAACAACAGGAAGAAGGCAAGACAATGATAAGTTGTTGAAGAAGGAGGACAGGACTGAAACACTTCATAAAGAGGAAATGTACAAAGAGTGAACAAAATGGAGAGTGCTTGTTAACACTTATGAGAAACTGGAGACATATTGATTATTTATTTTTAAGGGGTGTGCAAAGTCCACTTTTTCAATTTTAGGCAAATTCGAATCAAATATATATAATATTCTCAAAGCCAAATTGACCTTTCACAAGTGTTTGCAATATTTAATTCAAATCTGACAAATCAAACTTTTGTTACAACTTATAAGTTAACTACTTAAATTTTTTCCATATGAATATTAATATGCGAGTACAAAACAGCTCAGAATGGCAATGAATGACCATAGATTGAGTATTTTAGCCATAATATTTTTCTTGCCGAAGATTTGTAATTGTCGAAGCAGGAATTTTTTTTAAGTGAAGTCAAAGTTGACATTTGTTTCAATGTTTCGCACACCCCTATTGATATTGTTGTTATTGTTATTATTATTATTATTATTGTATCCGACAACTTAGCTCGGCCGGTAGCATGTCTGCCTACTGAGCAAAGGGTCTGGGTTCGATTCCCGGTATGGCCGAAAATTTTATCATTGGTGAAAATGTGGGTTTGGTTACCCTTTCACAGTGATAAATTAACATCTGGGGACTGTATGTTGTGCTTGTACTAGTTTTATGTTATATTATAAGGCATATGAAGCTACGACAGGCCTAGCAAGCCAATAGTGAAAAATCTATGGTTTGAATAAAAAACTGACCCAGGCCACAGGCTGGAAACAGTTATGGATGTAAAAAAGTTATTACTACTGTATAAAATGTAAGGGTCTACATTAGCGTGGAGCGTAAAAACTTTCTTTTTGAAATTATTTTCCTGCTAGTGTGGAAAAGTTGTGGATATGTTTCAGAAACATACGTAGAAAATTTCAGATTAATCAATAGATATTTTCCGGTTCCACTTTGAGTTCTAAATATGCGAAATTAGCCGCAAATGATGTAAATTTTCACATTTTCGCGACTTTTTTTAATTCCAGATTTTTTCTTCCCGCTAGCATGGAAAAGTTGAAAGAATATTTAAGAAACATAAGTGCAATATTTTAGAGTAATCAATAAATATCTTCCAGTTAGACTTTTGCATCTTAACCCATTCTTTGGCGCACGTTTATCATAGCAACCTGCATTGGCCTGGCAGCCATGTTTATGTGCCAAATGTTTTCGCTATTCATTTATTTTAACAATTATATACTTCAGTCTAAGTTCTTTGTATTGCATTGCACTGCTAGCACTATCTATCAGCTTAGATATAAAATATTCAGACTTGCTAAAAGTTGAATGGTTCACTGATAGATGGCATTATAGTACATTATTGCAATGAATGCCAAGGAACGTTCGGGCAGCCATAGACGTTGATCAACACCCACGCTAGAGACAATAGATGGCACTACCCTCCACTAAAAAGATTGCACAAGCGAAATCAAGGCCATTTGCGGGGAATTTCCCCATTAAGTTCAGTTTTATCATGTTCGATCATTGTAGTTTGACCGTTGGTCGAATGTTCTGCTCGCGGCACGTTTGTAATTCAGGTATTAATTTGTAGTGTCTAAATTTTTATTGCAAAATAGTACATGTGAAAGTGTTATCGGATTTTTAATATTGTGTTGAACTAGTAGTGTACTTAAAAGATATAACGGATAAATGTCGCAATCGTCGGAAAATGTGAAGAAGCTGAAGATAAAAAGGTACAGTAGAGGTGATGTTTTTGTTCCGTTTTTGGGTATTCAGCAGAATTAAATACTCGCGTTCTACCAACATACGAAGATATTATGAAGTACTTTTTGTTGGTGAGAAATGGATTGAAAAATAATACAAAATCGGACGCACCCGTAGGGGTGATAGTGGTTTATGTGGCTGAAAAGGCTGAAACAATTTGGCAGGCTGCCTTAATTCCATACAGTTTCTAGGGAAAGAATAATCAAAATGATTAGATCATGTAATGATAAATACAAGAGCATGAAGAGATTTGTCGCTAAGATACAGATGAAAAAGATGAAGTCCAAATTACTAATTTTCCAATCTGAATCAAAACAGCGTTTGTTTGGTATTTGTTCTTGCAAGTGTGCATCTCTCAACAGATGTAAATGCCCACAAGAAAGGAAAATTCCAAACTTAAAAAGACTGTTTTCTTGAGGATCAGAGGACTTCAAGGAAAATGGTGATAGGCCCAGTTGATATGGCGACAACACAGAAACTTAGGAAACGAATTTATAGGTTGGAAAAGGAACAGGAAAGGTTCATAAAACAGAAGAAAAGTGAAAACGCAACCACAGCTTTTTTATGTGAAGATTTGAAGTTATCTCATTCTTCTGATCTTGTTGATGAGCAACAGTGTCAAGATCTTTACTGATATACCTTCAACCTCATCGCAATCGAATGTAAGTGGTAAAAGTATATCACGAACAACCCACCTTCCAGCCCTAGCTAGTGCGTGCGACAGAATGTGAGTGTCTGACAGAGCTGCGGCAACAGTAGCAAGTGCACTTCTTGAAGACTTAGGAGTTGTGACACATGACGACATGTTCCATGTTATAGACAGGCATAAGATAAGAAGGGAAAGAAAGAAATATCTTATGGAATGCCAAGTCCAAGATTTCAATTTATTTGGCACCAATAACTTGAAAGGACTGTATTTTGACGGTCGAAAAGATCAAACTTTAAATCAGAGGAACATTGAGGGGACGCTGTATCAGCAAAGGGTGCTTGAAGAACACGTGACACTAATAGAAGAACCTGGCTGCAAATATGTAGGGCACGTGTCACCAATAACCTCTTCTGCTAAAGACATTACTAAAAGTATAACGACATTTTGCAAAGAACGTTATATTGATTTCACTACACTGTTAGCATTAGGAGAAACACGGGAAATAAGGGTGGTGTTTTCCGACATATAGAACTATTTTGTAAGAAATCCTTACATTGGTTCGTGTGCCAGCTTCATGGTAATGAGCTACTGCCCAGGCATCTAATGCAGCACTTGGATGGCGATACAACTGGCCCTAAAGCGTATTGTGGTCCAATTGGAAAACAGCTTCAGAGTTGTGAACTTTTATCTGTTGTGGACTTTGATAAAATTGAGACCGCAGTTCCTTCTGAAGAAAAAAACTGATCTGAGCACAGACTAGAGATATTTGAGGGATATCTGCACTGCAGTGACAAATGGTGTGTGTCCTAAGAATTTGTCACACAAAAATCCTGGTAATCTTTCCCATGCCTGCTGGTTGACAACTGCTAATCGAATCTTGCATGTTTATATTGGTACACAGGATCTCTCCAAGGAACTACAAACTTTGGCTGAGTTTATAATGAAGGTTTACGCACCTGCGTGGTTCAGAATCAAATCGCATCCCTATTGTACAGATGGACTACAAAATCTTTGGAAAATAATTCAAGCTTCACGTTATCTTACAGACAATCTGAAGCTAGTAGTGGATTGTGTCATCCAAAGAAATGGCTACTTTGGTCATCCTGAAGCAATAATCCTTGCAATGCTTGTTGACCCAGACCAGAATGCGCGAGAACTTGCCCCCTGCAGGATTTTGAAACCAAGAAAAGAAACGGGACTAGGAGTTCATGTGTTCCAAATTCCTGAACTTAACTTTAAAGCTAAATCTTACATTGATCTAATAGACTGGCAGAATTGCTAACTAACGGAACCTCCGATTACCACTCCCTTGTCGAACGAAGACATAGTGCAACTGATAAAGTCTGGCGAATGTCCAGTGTTGGCATTGGGAAACATAAACTTCCCGTGCCACACTCAATGTGTTGAAAGAGGAGTAAAACTGACAACAGAAGCTTCCCTTGCTGTCATCGGAGAGACCAAACGTGATGGATACATCAGATCCAGAATGGAGTCAAGGCGTGTCATGCCATCATTTGAAACAAAAAACCAATATAGAGTGAAAAATATAGAAACCAATGAATGAAATGCACTTAATGCACATTTGCAACATTTATTCTGGAACTTGAAACACATTTATTTCTACAAAGTTTGTGTATTGCGTGGGTAGTAAGATTTTTTGTTTAATGCTATAACTATTATTTACAAATATCTAATTTTAGTAAAATAAATGTTTAAAGCTTCCAAAAATAAATGTTTATTCTAAAGTTTTTCATTTCTCCCTAAATTTTTGACCCCTAATTTTCCTACATTTTTGCCTAATTTCGTATATTTATACCTCAAAGTGGAATTGGAAGATATTTATTGATTACTCAAAAAGTTTGCACTCGGGCTTCCAATCTATTCTTACAAATTTTCCGCGCTAGCGGGAAGAAAAAATCTTTGAATAAAAAAAGTCACTCAACTGTGAAAATTTACATCATTTTCGGCTAATTTCGCATATTTAGACCCGAAAGTGGAACTGGTAGATATTTATCGATTAATCCGAAATTTTCTACATATGTTTCTGAAACATATCCACAACTTTTCCACACTAGCGGGAAAATAATCTTATGCTCCGCCCTAGTCTATATACAAAAGAAGAATATTTTACAAATTATTTAAAAAAATGTTCTGCTTTAGTATGTTGACATTTTAGTAGTTATTAATAAAAAAAAAAATATCCCAGATATTTGATGTCATTGTCATGATCTTTTAGGGGATTTGAAGCAAGGACAGTAGTTATTTTTAAACTTATGTAGATCCATCCAAAGTTTACTATTACAGGAGTTGTTTCACCTGCAATAAGCACCAGCCAGTGAATATCTTCAAACAGACAATCCAAGATGCTATTGTCAGAGATATTCATAGCCTGAGAATGCAACCTCTGCAGCTGGCCGTAGAGTCTTCGAGTTCGTTCTTCCAACAGCTTGCACAGAATAGTGAGAGAATGGCCTGGAACCTGCAACATCACATATATAAAACATTAATTTACACATGACAACTTAGACAGGGTTGCCACTACCTTAATACTACAAACTTCCTGTGTTTCCCAGCTCTACCAGAGGGGATTCCCATTTTTCTAGGCATCTTACATTTACATAATGAGGGATTAAATTTAATTTGTCATAATATTGACTAGTGTCATATGATTTATAGATAAATATAAAGTACAATTTGACAGTCAATGGCTTCCTCTAAGGTGGAATGGAAGGGGACGCAAGAAAAGGCCAGTGTTTTGGCAGTTTTTATAGCAAAACATTTTTTGGCCAAAATAAATCAAATGTTGCTCCAGTACAAACAGAGTTTAATTTTTTACAAATGTCAATATCAATCATTCCAAAATATCCGTCACGAGGATCGTGACATTATCTAACCAACTTTTTAAATGACGAGAAAAAGTTATCATTAAATTCCAGGACATCCTTGACAGATATTCAATATTATTATTATTATTAGCACCGCGTCTTACTACCCGTTCGGGTTATATGCACTTACACTAATGTGTAATGGTAGGGTGATTGTGAGATGAAATGGAGGACCTACAGTATAACTTGGGATCCGAACCACGGTGGAGGCCTGGCATTCCCCACATGATACTCAATAACTGTTGATGTTACGATGTGAGGAAAATTAAACTCAGTTTTTATATGTATTGGAGAAATATTTAATTTAATTTGGCCAAAAAAAGTGTTGTTATAAAAACTGCAAAAACAATGCCTTTTTTCTAACGTCCGCTTCCATCCCACCTTAATTTAATTAAATATTAAACACAGACACCAACAAAAACTCTCCCTCATTCACTAACATTAGCAGTTTTCTGGACCTAAACAGACATCACAAACAACTGCCCCTCATTCATTAACATAGTAGTTTTCTGGAACTAAGCATAATACACTTGAATGGAGTTTGACACAATAAAATACTTAGTTGCAAACCAGCTCCAGAATTTGTTTAAATATTCACAAATCTTACTTTATTTCAGTAACAATTATCTTAATCTCCAGTAAGCCTCTGAATACTCAGATGTGTCTAAATTGGTATTGAATGATAAGGACATGATCCTTCTTAATCCTCCATATTACTAGAAAAGAGCTTTGGAGCACGCATGAAAGAGATATTTATTACTTGGCTCTTTCTGAATTGTGAAGGGAGAAGACATGAAATATGGTGTGTCAGAGAAAGAAGCAGGTAGTATAAGTCTCTGGTAACTTGTAATGTAGTCTTGATATTTTAAGGTTCCATAGTGGCTGCTTTGGAGTAATGGACTCAAATGTGTGTCAAGTGAATATGAATGTTCTTTTTGTAACATTTTGCTAGTGTCAGTATTTATGGAATCCTTCATAATGTGCTAGTTTCACAATTAATATGTAGCTGCAATTTTAATATTTTTTGATAAATTTATTTTTTCTTGAGACCTTACTGCGACCCTCAAGAACATATTCACAACACTCATTTGGCTCGCGGCCCTGTGATTGGGAACCACTGCCTAGACCATGCGGCCACCAAAGCAGATTTTTATTTGTTCCTCTCCCTCTTTCAATGATCATAAATAAGGTTTACCTTAAAATATTTTCTCTGAAATGGAGATTAGAATTGTTAAACCTTACATGTCTGCCCACCACACCAATCGTCATCAGTTGATCTTGAAACTTGGTTCTATCATTCTCTTCTGTGTCATCAATTTCTTCAACATCAAGTTCTCGACCCTGTAGAATAGTAAATAGAGAAATTATAAATTAATGACATAAGGAGTAGGGGAAGGAAACATGAAAGAAATGGTGGTTCAACTCAAGATATACATCTTGCACTTGATTGTTTCAGCATGGCGACAAGTGACCCAGTCTACAATCCACAACTGTTTTGTAAATTGTAGCCACTGAAGACAACTGAAGAAGGGTCAGAGGAGAAAGAGTGTGACAGAAATGGTGATGATGCTGAAATGTAAGATCAAGATTGGGTTTGACTGGGGAAAAGCACCGCTGACATGGACTTAGATGAATAAGTGTCTATGGACCTGAAGCTCAAGATGTGTAGTGTGTTGTGTGTGAAAGAAATGTGCGATGAGTTAGGAGTGAAAGTTGCTTAGCGGAGGGGCAAGATTGTGGTGAGGATGAAGATGAAACCAAGCTCGAACCGGTGCAGAGTTTTATGGAAGTACTTTATGTGTTTGAGACCACAAGAGCGTTTGTCTATGGTCATGATGTCACTGAAAAAGACCAAGAAAACATTGTTAATATTGAATGTTTATTGTTCAGTTTGAAAACAAAAGGTTCTACTAAACAAATGGAGATTAATGATTTAGTTGTTTTTTTTCTTCAAATCCCTGACAAAAACGAGTCAAGGTTTCACTGTATACATAATATTTTATTTGAGCAGACCTAAAAGAGAAAAATTAAAGTATTTATGATTGTTAAGGTGTACCCTGAAAGGTTTACCCTGAAATATATTAAGTTCCAACATGGTGTAGCCTAAAAGTGGGACCACAATGTAATCAGTCAAACACAACAATCCAAAAGCATTAACCACTGTTACTACTACCAATCATACCAGCATCCATGTGTGTCTCTTTCCTGAAAATGATAAATCATGAATTAACATTCTTAGGGACTAAAAATTAAGACCGAAAGATGCAGGAAAACAATAAATCGTGGAATGATTGAAGCAGGGTTTATTTCTATTTTTTTAAATAGGATTTGTTAAGGCGCCATAGCAATTGAACAGTGGACCCGGGAAAACAATAAATCTGGGAACGTTAGATCGAGGTTTCACTGTATTTAAAATAAAGCTCAACTAGATACTTATTATACAAATCTCATTTAACCTTGATTACAATAAAAAAAAAGTTGAACTTGCAGACCCTTAAATAATAGGATGAAAGACTAAATGAGATAATATGCATTATTGCAAATGCAATAAAAACTGGAGATGGAATGCTTGAATACTATGGTATATGAGAGATCCAAGATTTGTAAAACTTCCAAAAAAGTATCTTGAATACAATTATGAAGACCTTGACTTCCAATAACACTTTTTAAGCAATTGGTTTAAGCAATATATTGAATTATGTAGTTGCGACAGTAACAAAACCACCCATTTCAGTGGCTACATGGTCTAAGGTGCTACTCTCTCACAGGTGACTAAAATGTAGATGACGAGATTGAGGGTCAAATCTCGGCCAGGGGTACTGAGGGTGATTTTCCAAAATGTTTTTCCATTCTCCCTCCACACAACCTATAAATATAATCCTTCTTCCCCCATCCATTAGCATAATTAGTATATAAGCGTATAGCCCGAACAATAGAAAGATGTGTTGCTAAAAAAATCACAACAATGTATTAGTATCATTAATTTATAAAAAAAAAGTATTTTTTTGGTTGTTATGTCATAAAAGAAACAAAATGTAATAATTATGTTAGTGGTACAAAGACCTAAATACATATTTAAAAAATAAATTTGAGATTTTTTCACTTAAAATAAAACTGTACATGTTTAAAGATTTGATAGTTGGATTTAAGAAATATGATATTCAACTCAATAATAATAAAAACCAAAGGGGATGGTTAACATCAAACTTTAATTAACCTAGTCCACCAGTAATGATTGCCATGTGGTGAATAGTTATTACCGATATTACATTGGAAGTTTAGGAAAATATTTATTAAGTGGGAACAAAGCTAGATTAGATCTTGAGAGAAATAGCAGAATGAATTATTCTTAAAAAAAAAAAATAGAATATAAGCAAAACCCAAACATGCACAGTAAAAAGGAGACGTGGCAGTAGGCCTAAAGTCAGTTGGCCTAAAAGTCATTTGGCCTAAAAGTCATTTAGCCTAAAATATAATGTTAAAACCTTGGGATATCTTCGTAAAATAAGCACTGTTAGTTTTTTCATCTGATTATAGATAGCACAAATGATGGTAGATGGTGTCAAGATATTTCTAATAACATAGACTTTATTTAAACACAGACTTACTCTATTTACTTACTCTATGGCATTAAAAACTCGAAAGTTCATTGACGCACTCACGAAAGTACGCCACCTATCCCTATTGTGAGCTGGTTCTATCCAATCTATCTCATTAAATCCTATGTTTCTCAGGTCTATCCAAATGTTATCCTCCAACTGCGTCAGGGTCTTCCTAGTGAGTGGTCTTTTCCTATTGGGTAAAAAATAGAATATAAGCAAAACCCAAACATGCACAGTAAAAAGGAGACGTGGCAGTAGGCCTAAAGTCAGTTGGCCTAAAAGTCATTTGGCCTAAAAGTCATTTAGCCTAAAATATAATGTTAAAACCTTGGGATATCTTCGTAAAATAAGCACTGTTAGTTTTTTCATCTGATTATAGATAGCACAAATGATGGTAGATGGTGTCAAGATATTTCTAATAACATAGACTTTATTTAAACACAGACTTACTCTATTTACTTACTCTATGGCATTAAAAACTCGAAAGTTCATTGACGCACTCACGAAAGTACGCCACCTATCCCTATTGTGAGCTGGTTCTATCCAATCTATCTCATTAAATCCTATGTTTCTCAGGTCTATCCAAATGTTATCCTCCAACTGCGTCAGGGTCTTCCTAGTGAGTGGTCTTTTCCTATTGGGTTTGCCATTCAATACCTTGAACGCGGTTTTAAATACTCCCATTCGCGCTGCATGACTTGCCCACCATAACCTGCAAGATTTTATTACCCTATAAATGTCTGGTGATGAGTACAGGGTGTGCAGCTCATTATTATGTAGCCTCCTCCACTCCTTACTATCTTCATTTATGTTTGGATCAAATATCTTCCTAAGCACTGTGTTTTCGAACACCCTAAATTAGTTTTTGACATGTAAGAAAAGAGACCACGTTTCACACTCATAGAGAACAACTGGTAAAATTATGGTTTTGTATATTCAAAGTTTTACATTTCTTGACAGCAGGTGAGACAACCTATATTTATGTGAGCAAGATGTGAGTGTCCATGGATGTTTTATAAGGCCTAAAGGGGTCTGCGAGCAAAAACGTTTAGGAATTACTACACTAAAGCAATGTTAACTCACTTACATACAAAGAAAAAAATTGACCTATCCTAAAGTTTAACTAACAATGATGAATGAAACAAGTTTCGCATACCAACACCAATGTCATAATCCAATTAGTTAGCCGTGTCTATATTCTATTCTATACTACTTATAAAACAAAGTGTCGGTCTGTAGTTAGACACTCTGTGTGTATGTCGTTTTGTTGTCTAAGATCTTTGGAATAGCTTAATTTATTTTGATGGGGATTTTTAATGTGTAGGATATCTATAGAGGTAGGTTTTTCCATATAATCCATATGTTGTCTTAGCAATGAGCTAAGCAGTGTCTAGCAGTGTCTAGCAGTGTCTAAAAACCGACTGTAGGTGTCATTTTTTGCTTCTTAAATTTGTATCAATTCAAATATATTAAATTTTAATGCATACATCTTTTCAAGAACCCTTGGCAACAATGTGTTTCGAAAGAACAAGAAATTAATTGTAAATCTCCTTGGCAACGAGTATTTTGGAATACAAACAAACATGAATAATTCCTTACGTATAAATTGATAATCCTATTTACAGTAATAGAAATTCTGAGAAAACTACTGAACAAATTTTGACAAACGAACACTCAATTTAAAGGTTAGGTAAGGACTATAGTTGAGTACAAGATGCTGAGAGAGGAAGATGTGGCAAATTTTGTAATTATTAGTGTGCGTCCAGCTAGACGTCAATTTTAGGCTCGCCTTTCTCTCCAAAGTCGCCACAGGTATGCTGGACCAGATATATTGCGGGATCTAAAATGTGATAGCTATGGACTTTCTAAAGGTGAAATAAGATTATCAGGTGGTTAAGACCAAATTCACAAAGCGCGAACGAAGACAACCTTCTCAGGTGGAGCCTCCAAACAAACTAAATGCTGTTTACTATGTTACCAAAAATGTTGCCCCGGTGTAGATGCACCTCAACAATGCTGCCAATATGCTACCAACATTTATTTGATGTTTATCGCTCACTAACGAAAAACCGTCGACATGTCGCCAATATTTAGAACTGATTTTCACATTTTTGTTGACGATTGTGCTATCAACACTTGTTTCCAACAATGTTGCTGCGGAGTGGACGCAGCTTACTTAGCTTATGTAGAACGGTGCAAAAAATAGACAAATTACGGCAAATGTTTATATGCTAAGCAATTCCATGATAGTAGGCTAGAAAGATTGTATTCTTTATTTTAATACTAAGCGCTGATTATTAATTGGCTGTTATAATAGCTCAGAGCCATCTTAGGTGGGGGACCAAAGCGGCCCTGGCTTCTCTTTAGAATAAACCTCATAGAAGAGTCAAAACTAAACATTAACTTAAAAATATTCACTTACTATCAAACAGTTAAAAAGAAAGTATTTTTTAAGTTTAGAGAAAGCTACGTCCGTACTTATTGGCAAGTCATAGAAAGCAGGGTGGATTGAGAGATAAGGCCGCTGCCTCACAGCTTGAGATAAGAAGTAAACATTTTTACTCGTATTAATATTTTATTGTCTAGATCTTACTTATAGTTTACAGGTCCACTCAGTGGATTAAGGTTCTATGGAAATGGAATTTCGAGGGACCCCTTCACACACAAAAATTAACTTAATTTAGTGTTGAAATATTATGTTCGTAAATCTAATGTAATTGTGTGCATGACAAAAATATAAAACCTCCCTTCAATAACTTCCTCCTCAGTTTTATTTCCATCCTTATCAAGCATCATTTTTGTCCAAGTGTTAATTTAAAATCTGAAATATCTTTTGAACTTTTTAAAGTATGATGTTCACTTTTACGGAAAGCCAAGTATTTGACATAAACACCGACAAGAAATTTGTGCGATGTAAAAATATCAAAATATTAGTATTTATCAATAAACTCCATCAAACTACCCGGAACTTATGAAAGGAGCACACCAAGTGTTGATTCATAGAATCAACACTCTCTACATCACCCTGGAACAGGGATGGCCGACCGCCCTAGCAGCTAGCGGAGGAGTTGCGGGAGACCTGGCCATCTTCAACTCCCGCCACCACAGATCCAATACCACAAGGAGCAGCCCGGCTACCAGCAGTCACTCAGGGGATGCAGGAAATAAATAAGAAATGGGCACACAGACATCTGAGAATACTGGTGCCATATATGTTATTGTAAACCATGTATTACCTTTTGTTTAATGAAGTTAGCCTAGATTGGTCCCTCTTGTCATGAGTGGCTGTCCTCCCAAACCATACCCTTTGTTTTCTCTGTTTAAAAATGTACTTTAAATCAATCTTAAATGCACGTGGATTGTGAATGCAGAAAACTCGTTTTCGTGAAATAGAAATATTTGTGTGATTGGGGGCCTCGATAAGTGAGACCCTGGCTAAAACTACCCCATTTGCCCCCATCAGTCAGTGCTTAACACAGCCGTACTCTCTCAGCAGCCAAATCCGTCATTTAGAGAAAAATGTATGCGTTGTACTCTGGACTTAATAATAAGAGTAATAATAATCACTATTATTATTATTATTACTATCATTATAATTATAACAAGAGCAGATAGTAAGACGTGGTGCTAAATAATTACAATTCCACTAAGCTATGCCATAGGAACCAGCACGATATTTTAGGGCATTCCCCCCATCCCTCGATCTCAAGACAGTTGTAAATAGTCAGTATGTTTGTGTGAACTTCTGAGTAAATCCACGCGCATGTGCATTTTAATTAGTTGGGACTAGTGATGTGGGCTAAAGATTACTACATGTGCTTTCTAATTAGTGTAGCGCAGGTGCTCCGAAAATGGGGGCGCGCTTCCAGGAAATAATTTTAAAAATAAGTCAATAATTGAAAATATTTTTTATTATGTTACGATCCCTTTTCCAAAGCCTTGATTAGTGGTATGTGTAACCATTTTTTTTATAGCTAGATAGTATTTACTAATGAATCGCATCTATAATGATTAATTGAATCAATATTATAACTGTGATCAATTAAAAAACATGTATATAATTTTTTTACTAAATATATATCCAAAATTAAAAAACAATTAGGTAACCTTTAAACATGAAATAAAATGAAATGAAATAGTTATAAAAACCACTCATATATACCAGGACAATATAGAAAATAATTTAAAATTATTGTCTCGTTTGAGTAGTTGACGAACATTTCCGCGAGAATACTATAATTAGAAATAGTTGTTAATGGAACCAAGATGTAGGAATTATTAAAGCAAGTGAACCCTAGTGGGAAGTGGCGCTTGGAAGTATTTTCATGTAGAGACGCGGGTTCAGACCGGGGGCAGGTCTACATGAACACTTAATATGTGCTTCGAGTCTTTCTAGTTTCTTGAATAGTTGTGTATAAATTCACCTAGTATGAAGAGTATTGTGCTTTATACTGAATGGCCAACACTGTGGTTCGCCCAGAGGATTATGGTATGGTAAATTGTTGCTTTACATAAAATATATTTTCAAATATTCAACAGTATCAGTATTTGCAACAAAATCCAGCCTATTAATTCACCCTGCTGTACGTTGTCTATTACAACATTGTTTATTTAAAACGTTGTCAAAAGTCTCTGACCCTTGTTTTACTTAACGTTGTCCCTGACTGGCTACAATGTTGTTTTTCACCTGATTTTGTCAACAGTTTGTTTTAGTTTTCTACCGTTTTCTACCGTTTTCTACCACAAACAAAAAGTTTTATACCCCCACCATTTTGAGTAATTAGCATATCAAAATTGCCTCTCCAAATTAAAGGGTAATTTGATCTTTATGATTTTGAACTTTTTTCAATGCAAACTTTTTTCAATGCAAACTTTTTGTAATAATTCTGTACCGCTTTGTAACATAAATTTGGTTTGCGTATAATATCTCGCCAGATTAATCGAGATTTATAAAGTATAATGTAATTAATATACTAACTCAAAAGCGGATCCAAATCATTTTCATAGGGAGGAATGGGGGTGTCATAATTATAAATTACATAGTTACTTACAATAGTAGAGTTCTGTTTAAAGCCATTTAATAGTTTCTCATTCATATTTGAGCTTATGTATTTTTTAAACAGTGGTTCTCATCTTATATATTTTTTAAATCAGTTAGTTTATATTATAAACTATTTAGAATGGCCCTCCTTCAACAATTTTTTGTAATAATTGATCACTCTAGAAGCTATGAGTAGTCTTCGCCTTGATTTTAAATAAATAAATTCTTTTAAGGCCTAAGCCATATAACAGAGTGTTTCTCGCCTATAAATATTTCAAATTTGGATGCACCTCTAAGCTTTTTGGAGTGATTCTCACATTAATTTTTTATTCTAATTGAGTGAACACGTTGTTGTGATAATTACCCAAAATGGATGGGGGTAAAAAATTACTGCAAATTGTTTGCATAGAAAAACTCCTAAATTCAAAAGTATTACCCCAGAATTAACTTTGAGTGACCACTCTGATATTCTAACTACTCAAAATGGATGGGTGATGTAATACATTTTGTTTGTGGTACAAAACAAGTACAAAACATTGGCATCAAAAAAAGCTCAAAATTCTAAAGATGTAAACTCCTCTTAATTTGTAATGGCCATTTTGATATGCTTAATAGGCTTACTCAAAATGGGTGGGGTACACAACTTTTTGTTTGTGGTACTAAACGGTACAAAACTATTATAAAACACTGGCATTGACAAAAGCTTAAAATTCTAAAGTGGTACTCCTGCAGTAACTTAGATTGAGTACTTTGATATGCTAACTACTCAAAATGGGGGTTTGGGGGTAGGGTACAAAACTTTTTGTTTTTGGCACAAAACGGTACAAAACTGTGTCACCGAAAAAAAATTCAAAATTTGAAAGTGTACCTCTCGTCACGCACCCTTCACCTCCCTCTCCAACAGCCTTTCTAAGTCATTGTTGAATAGAGCTGTCCGATGCTCCCCAAGACCGGGCGGTAAGTCGGTTACCCACATCGTAAGAAAATTGGGGTGTATACCAGTTTGCTAGTAATGGGAAGGTTGGGCTTCGAATACCGGATGGGTGGGGGGCCGACAAAAGTGTTTTAAGAGTTTTCCACTCTACCTCTATGTGCTATTGAAAGACGCTTATTGTTAGTCATCACAACCTCTTTTTGTATCACAACAATACGGCGATAGCAACAAAGAATGCATTTATGGGCAAGGTTTTTATGTCGCCAATGTTAGATTACTCAACCGTTCTGGATCAACGAAAGAATTACAAGTATTAAACATTACAAAGCAAATTTAAGTGCTTTTATAATCGTAAACAAATACAAATGGTAGTTAGTATGTTTATTATAAATAAGTTATTTTTGTTGTACTTTATTAAATATATTCTGTTTCTACCATATATGGGGAGGGTGATTGGGGTGCTATAGTTTTAATCACTACAATACTTAAAAAGTTAAAACCACAAATTGAAACCTTAGTTATTCACACTCTTCTACTGGTTGACTGGAGTGCGTGTTATTGTGAAAATATACTAGCGCTCTTTAGCTTCTTACCTGATCACAGGAACTAAAGTGCTGTGAGACCTGTATTATTAAGAGCAGTGGTTCTCAAACATTTTACTCTGTGATATTATTTACATCCAAGTGAGGAAGTTGTGCCACGACCCCTCTACCCTCCACTCCCCTTTCAGTGTTGTATGATTTGAATACAAACATTTTGTTATTGTAATTATGTATACCTATGCATATTGTTTCATTTTGTTAGGAAATTAGCCTAGGAAAAATTAAAAATCATTCGAATTAAAACAGTTTTATATAAATAAATTTTACATCTTAGCAACTATCGTGCTCATCCATGGAGGTTGCTGAGCACACTTTGATTACCACTGCTTTAAACCTTGGTAAATAGTTACACCAAAGAAGACTCATGTGTTTAGAAACGATAGTATATACTATTTAACTAAATAGGACACATGCTGCCCTCTATTAATATCACAATACATCAGAGCGAATGTTTCTGAACAAAACTTAGACATAGAACCTTTATTTAAAGTCATTTGGCCGAAAAGTCAGTTGTCCTAAAGTCATTTGGCCTAAAATGTATTTCGAATACAAAAATTGATTTATTTAAGTTCGACAAAAGTCATTTGGCCTAAAGTCAGTTGCCCTAAAAGTCAGTTAGCCTAAAGTCAATTGGCCTAAAGTTTAGGCCAAATGATGGGTACTCCAATAAAAATACCTGCCTAGTGTGAAAAGTAAGTTAAGCAAATTAAAGTATAGATTTATTCACAAAATGGGGGATTAAAGAGGGGTCATAAAGCTTCAATAAAGTCAGTAAATGCAAGTGTGTTAGTATGTGCGTGGTCACGCACGTTGTACCGTTTTTCTATACCAATACAAAATTTTATCTTACACATTGTGCTAATAGGCCCATAAAACTATGCCACCTGGCCGACCGAGAAATATTCTACAATGGAGTTTGGCACTTGGGAACAACTATTCATTGTTCCCTCGAAACAAATGAGAAAGGAAGCTTCAACCCATATAAACGATTATTAATTTTAATATAGATCGAGCAGATACAACAGAACACACCTATCTTCTATAATCCACTGTAACACTTGGCACTAAACAATAAGTGTTTCACACTTGCCAGTTTTCACCTCGCAGAGCATATGGTCAGTACCGTACCATACAACAACCCAGAATTTATTGAACTGCACTCAACATACACTCATCAGATACTTCTCGTATGTGATATCAGCAGATGTAAATTGCAATCTACCAGAACACATTTTATAATCATGATTTTCATAACCATAGGTGTGACGTAGATGGTACACAGTGTGTGTGCATATGTGTAGTGTTATAAACACAAGTTAAATTAAGTTACAGTACCTAAAATACAGTTAAGAACCTTCAAGATATCAAAAGGAGGAAAAAAGAAGATTTATTAATTGCTAAGTTGATTAAGAAGTGTATATGAAGAGACCCTTCAAATACATTATAGTAAGGTGCGCACTGTTTACAAAGAAGGGTAGCAGACTTATCTATCCTTATTACACTAATACCCTATCTTATATCCTAAACCATAGTGGAATATGACGAGGTAAGCTTGCTACCTTTCAGGCTAAACAAAGTGCACAGTAGATACTAAAAGGAGGATATAAGGGCAAGGTGTACACATTTACCAAGAGTTCACATTTCAAACACACTTGACAGTAATTTTCCACTGTTCTTTCCCCAGGAGTTATTTTCCACCGATTGAAGTCAAACCTACCTGTCCTCGTGTTCCATCTGGTGGTGAAAGATGGCACTTCAAATAGGTGTTGAAGATCTGCATGGCCGACTGCTTACAAAAATCTTTGGGGAATTCTTGAGAATTATGTAAAACCGATATCCAGGCTTCTAGCATGTGGTCAAATGCTTCCATGTATAAACAGTCATCAGCACAAACCTAGCCGAGACAAATATGTATCTCAAAGGTTTTGTCATTAATTATACAATCAATTGGAAACTATTTTAAAATCTAAATAAATTTAACTCTGCCATTTTCAAACACAAAATTAACTTAGAATTCAAAAATATATAATTAGCACACATAAAAAAATTTAGTAAAAATACATGGACTTGAAATGTAGCCTGATCTTAAATATTCTACACACTCTCAAAACATCAAGTGATTGGTATGACAATATGCTTGAGTAGTCGCTAGCTAATCAACAAGATCATGTAAATCGAATCGATTCAGCTTTGTTTTCGTGACTGTTTAGTTTTTTAGTTCCTTTCTTATCCTCTCATATATTCTGTCTATTGTTTCTGTATGATCTACTATTCATGTAATTAAAATATATCCAATATTTGTTGAGTTTTATTTATTATTTTCATTCTAATGTTGATATTTCTGATCTTTCAAACACCAAAGAAAACATAAAAATTACAGAAAAGGGTTTCATGACAGCTAATACATACAATTTACCACATGTAGCTATAATAATGGTGGCATCATTTCTGTCAACAAATTGCATGTTTGTAAGTGAAGCGCTAAATGGAGTAATAAATGCCATGTTAGTTGAATATTGTATTGTAAATTTAGAGTTCATTTACATGTTGCTTAGAGAAGAGTTTATTTTGCTAATAATTGTTATGAAAAATATATACTATGATTATTACAACTGCTCTATCAAAACGATTCATTTTTAATAAAATCGTATTGCAATGTTTATACCTAGCTTAATAACATAGGAAACAATAAGTATTTCACTTTTTGATCCATTTTGTGCTTTCAACTTTCAAGATCAATGTATTATTAGTTGAATAACTTATACTGAAATAGACCTAAAAATAAAATAGCTTATGAAAGATATTTAGTGTTTGAAAATTTATTTTTGAAGGCTAAAAAATGTGTAGGGCCTTTATTGTTTAAAATAAAGATAGGCCAATGCCTTGGTTCACTTGGTAGTGTTTACTCATACTAATCTGAGGGTCCAGGGTTCAATTATTGGCAATGGCAAAAAATCTATCCTTGGTGTAATGGGCCTCCCTTACACAGGGATGAATTTGCAGCTGAGGTGTGGGTCTGCTGATATAGTTTGTGTGATCAGAAGACGCACTTTAAAAAATCATTATAACAAAGGTATAATTTATTTTAATAATCCTTTAAATTAGCATAGAATGATGGTGTCTTAATCTTGGTGTCAAAGTTTTATACCAACATTTCATTTCTTTATGTTAGGTAAGGTTTAAATATGTATATATATTTTTTAAACATGCACTTTATAAACATATCTTCATAGAACTTACAATATAGGCTAACCCAAAACTAACAAAGCACCCAGATACCGGCTGTAGATTCATCATTGTGATGATAAGAGAAGGCATTAACATTAATAAAAATAATGTTTTTGTGATTGCCGTTGAAGGGAAAATGAAGGTTCGAATCTTGCTCCGATGAAATAAGGATGGTTTTCCACAAATAATTGCGATTTTCCTATCCTCTTTCCACGAAAATTTGGGTTGACTTCTTCCCATCTTCCTTACTCTTCTAAACCCAAACAGATTAAGCCATTTAAATAGCCAGTGTACTCAAGGTATTTTACTAAAGGTGTTTTTGTTTGCAGGCCTTTTTGTGTGTGTGAAGGAAAATTGGGAGGAGGGGGGGATTTTACATGGGCAAGGGGAGGAGGATTTCATAAGTTTTACTATAATGCAAAACAATATAAAATACACAAGCTGAGATAGCTCAACGGCAATGTGTACAACTTACGATGCCAAGCTATTCTCATAAGCTGGAGTTTGAATCTCATCCATTACTCATTAGGGGTGGTTTTACAAGTGTGATTAACACTCTGGTTTTCTCTCACCTCCTTTCACGATAATTTGGGTGCATTTTAAGGCAATACTTCCTTCCTCGTCCCAAGACAATATGTTCAAGTCGTTATATACCAGATTACTCATACTAACATGTACAAATATAAAACTTGGTGTTTTAAGAAGAAAAAAAAAGCTTTTAATTAAATATCTAAAAATATCAATCCACTTTAGTGAGAAAATCTTGTTTAGGTAATAGAGAGTAAATTACTCTCACGTACATTTTTTTTGTATAGTTAGTTTAGTCTGTTAAAAAGTAAAGGGTGTGCATTCTAAGAAAAAAAATCCCTAAGTTGGTTAAGTTTCTCGTTCTATGAATGGCAATCACTATGTTAACAGTGACTTATAAGTAATACAATTATGTTAGGCAGTACAAAGTGTAAAATATCTTGGAAGTGTGGTTGTGGAGAAAGGTAGAAGTAGAGAGGATTTAATGAGAAGAGGACAGTAGGGGGAGTTGTTCTATAGGTGTGTAAGAAACCTGCTATGGAGAGTTGTTCTATAGGTGTGCAAGAAACCTGCTATGGAGAGTTGTTCTATAGGTGTGTGTGAGAAACCTGCTATGGAGAGTTGTTCTATAGGTGTGTAAAAGACCTGCTATAGAGTTGTTCTATAGGTGTGTAAGAAACCTGCTATGGAGAGTTGTTCTATAAGTGTGTAAGAGACCTGCTATAGAGTTGTTTTATAGGTGTGCAAGAAACCTGCTATGGAGAGTTGTTCTATAGGTGTGTAAGAAACCTGCTATAAAGATTTGTTCTATAGGTGTGTAAGAAACCTGCTATAGAGAGTTGTTCTATAGGTGTGTAAGAAACCTGCTATAGAGAGTTGTTCTATAGGTGTGTAAGAAACCTGCTATGGAGAGTTGTTCTATAGGTGTGTAAAAGACCTGCTATAGAGTTGTTCTATAGGTGTGTAAGAAACCTGCTATTGAGAGTTGTTCTATAGGTGTGTAAGAAACCTGCTATGGAAAGTTGTTCTATGGGTGTGTAAGAAACCTGCTATGGAGTTGTTCTATAGGTGTGTAAGAAACCTGCTATGGAGGGTGAAAGGGACAGTCTATAAGGTTTTTTAGCTACAGTCATTGAGAATAAATTAAATTAAAAGTATGTAACTATACAGAAAGACCAGCTATTAAATGATTTATAGAATATAACAAATTATAAAATATACACAAATAACAAAAATTATTATAATACCAATAATATTAACAAGAAAAAATAATGAACTCTAAGTATAAGTAACAAAATAAACTAAGTTAACAAAGTGTTAAAGATACAGACTAAAGCAGTCTAGTTATCAACTGTCCACATTACTCAAGAGTGACATCAAGAGGGACACAAGTTGGCGCATGATTAGTTTTGCGTGCGGAATAGAGTGCCAGTTTTGAAACTGCTATAATCTATTTAAAAATAATTTTAAAAAACAACCATAAAGCCTGTTATTCATTAGAAGCTTATTATAACTTAATTATATGATTTAATAAATTTAAAAGAATGGTCAATTATAGAATATTTGTCTAATAATGACATTTTTAACTAACATACGATAGCAAAATAATTCATTAGATGATAACAATAAAAATATTTTAAACTATTTTTCTTATTAATTACTAGCCATATAATCATGTAGTTGTGTAAATAAATTAAAATAATTAATCAACGTAAATGTTTACTTTTCAACTCATTTACAGAAATAAAAATAAAAATATTTTAAATTTATTATGATCAAATGAATAAATAGTTACTTTGGAGATAGAAATGCTACAAAATCAAGTAACCTGAATTAAAGAAATCACTTTCCATCTTGACTTACTAACTAGCAAGATGTTTATGAAAGAAATCCTTTACGTTCCTTAATGCACAGTGACCAATTATTGGCCACCAGTCCTTTGTGTGAAAAATGCCATTCAATAATCCCCAATTCATATTTTATCTCCGTTACAGAATTTGTCAGGGACAATTATTCGCCTGGAGAGTTTAATGTTAATTCTTTATTGGGTTTTTTATTTTTATTTTTAAATTTTTGAACATTATTGAGTTATTCAAAAAGTTCTTAAGATTTAGTTATCCCTGCATGGATATAGTTTTACTGAGAGTTTTAGTTGGAAAGCCAATGAAGTAAACATGTTTTAAATATAAATTATATAGAGTTCATTTGAAATGCCTCTGATAAGTTGAAAAATTATAGTTGATTAATTCATCAAGAGAGGAATTCAAACCATGTAGCAGTCATAAGTCAAATACCTACTCTGGCAGATTTGTCAAAACTATTTTGATGTATCAGGAATGAAGGGATGAGGAAGGTTAAATTTAGAGGAAGTATACCCACATTTGTATGGAGAGAAAGTGTAAAAGCATTTAAGAAAACCAACCTCAATAAACCTGACTGGGATTTGAACCCCAAACTAACCGTCATCGGCAGTCTAGTCTATTGCGAGAGTAGCGTGTTAGCGCATGCAGCCTTTAAATTGGGTGTCAAATATATTATATACAGTAAAGAGTTAAAATGGTTCAAATTTACAAGAGTTGAGGAATTTTTTTTGCAGAGTGTGTTGATATTTTCTTAATTATGAATTATAGCTAAAAAATAAATATTGAGAATGGTGTAGTTTTATCTTTTGTTACGTGCAGTGTATAGTTTCCAGATTGTTTGTATTTCTGTGAAGTGTGCGTATGTTTACCGACTCCTCCTGGGCTGCTCCCTCGGCGAACTGACAAGTGAGCTTGGCGAGTTGTTCTAGGAATGATTGCAGGAGCTCGCTGGGCAGACAAATCAAGATGGAGGTGGGGAAGAAGAGGATCATCTTGCGCACAATATTGGAAATACCCAGTGCCTCTCGGTCCAAGATGTTCACACTGACAACAAATTAACTGTCAAGCTCAAAACATACTTAAGCTAGAGATATCTAAAGTAAGTAAAAGGGAAATATTACAGAAAAAAGAATATGTTGTTTTAATTTTTATTTAGCAAATTTTACTAATCAATAATTTAACAGATTCTTGCAAGTTAACTAATTGGGTTGATCTCAATTATTTGCTAATTACTCATCTCGAAAATTTAACTCAATATGAAGGAATGAAAAAGGTAAAATGTACAATAAAATTGCTCTAGCTTTTGAAAGGCCAAATCAACATAACTATCATATTTAAGATATAATTAATGTTTTAAAAAGCTTAGTGGTGCATTTTGTTATCTTTCCAAGGACTTAAAATATAATTATGTTATGGAATCAATCAGGAGTTTTAAGTTAGATAACACAGTATTGGCAGCCCAAAACATTGCACATATCTTGTACATAAATTAACTATCTCAAATAAATGACATTTTCACAACTCTAGCTAAAGATTCATTAAATATTTTCCTGCAATGCACATGTGCTCCACTTTCAAAGAAGGCTATACAACTGGCGGGTGCTAGATTGACAAACTAACTATTACTCCTATACCTCCCCTGTTGTGGGCAATCAGCAATGCCACTGCAGAAAATACAAATTAGCGAGATTAAGTTCTCGGTTACTTCTCCAGAGTATGTTCAAATTGAGTGATTATAACTTAACTCTTGATATAGTCAACCTTTAATAGCCATACTATAACACAACGCCACATTACCCAATAGGCAGACCAGGTACGTGCCTAGGGCGCGAGGTTTTTGGGGGCGCAACATTAAGAAAAATCAAATTGTTTACAGCAGCGCTGAGGTGCAACGTCAAGGGATGTGGAACTGAAACCCTTGTCTTCAACATGAATGCACATTATTTTCACTGAAACAATACATGCGGACTCAGCTGTAGCTGAAGCTGACTTGTTATAGAGTGCTAGTGTATTGTTAGAGTTCTATTGTGTCTACTATTGCCATCTGTTGGCTAATAAGTGAGTCACTCATATGTGAAGCCGTGCCAGACTTAGACGAGCACAACCACTTTGTACAGGGGTCATATAATTATAGGGGATATACTGTAAATAGTAGCAATAAATAGGTCTTCAACATTTGTGTTCATTAAAAAATAATAGAATTATGTTTTAGTGGGAGTTGGTTGTGAGGGGGTGGGGGGCCTGCAGCTCATTTCCCTAGCGGAACCATATTTCTAAATGCGGCTCTGCTATAACATCAATCATGTCCAATAAAAAACATAATACACACTTGTGTTTAGTTAACTTTCCTGACTTACTATTTTAACTAAGCTTATGGTTGGTGGCATGTTCCTATCTTACTATATACAACCTGGAAGGTTTGTTCGTCACCTGTGGTCCTTGAGTGGGTGGGTTCGATACATGGTTTATGAACGTTCCACCGGTTTGGGAGTGGCTCATATTGACTCACTAACTGCTTGTTCTATCTTACGGGCTTGAGTTATATTGGTCCAGGCAGGTTTCTGACTACCTGCACCAGTCACAATACTAACTTTGTCTAATTGCAATCCACTTATTTGTTATTAAAGAAGATGGGTTTGAATCCCAGTCAGGTTCACCGAGGGTGGTTTTAAATGTATTGTTTATAAGAAATATGGACGGGGATGCGACAGTTGGCCTAAAACATTTGGCCTAAAGTGAAACCAAAAGTAATTTGGCCGAAAGTCGTTTGGCATAAAGGCATTTGGCCTAAAATGTAAATTTAAAACCTTCGGTTATCTTCGGAAAGTAAAAAGTACTGTTAGTTGTTTCATCTGAATATAGATAGCACAACTGATGCAAGGTAGTTACAATATTTATAAAAACATTGACACTATCCTACATACAACTAGATCAGTAGTTCACAAAACACTACATCACCTTTTTTATATATAGATTTCCAATATTATTTCCTTGTTAATATATCTCACAGTCATAAAGTTAACGAAAAACAATAAGAAAACACCATTCTAAACACCATTTACGCCCGGTAAAATTATATGCGTACATTCAAATTATGGGGACTTTTGACAAATTATTCCGATAGGCAAAATAAAAGTGTAATCCAATATTGAACCCACCCACTGATTTTCGTTTAGAGTTACTGAGATATATATGAACATATTTTTTTTATCTATTGTATTAATAATTAATATATATAATAGTGCCGCATTAAATAAATTTTGTTGTAAATATTACAATGGTCATATATAAATAAACTTAAATTATGGTTTTGACTAGATCCTTAACTCTATTATTATTGTTAGAATTATTATAGCTATTATTATATAAAATTAGTATAGTTATTTTTTTCAAACAGTGTAACTATTTTTATTGCTGTGATATTATTAACAACATGAGCTGTGTTAGTTAACACAATAAGTCCCGTGTTTAAAAACTATATACTAATTTCCCTCCTAGTAATTAGCAAAGCATTCTCAGGATTTATTTCAACTAATACTCTAATATATATATATATAAATAAAAAATACTCTAATATATATATTAAAAAAATACTCATATATATATATATACATAAAAATACTCTAATATATATATATATATGAGATAAAACCCATTGTTAAAAAAATATAAAAGATTTTATGGAATTGTCTTTGGTCTTTTTTTAAGTCTTCATAAAATGTAAAAATACAAAATGTGGAAGCGTTTACAGGATGATAACTTCTCAGGGCAAGAAAAATGTACGATGTAAGCAAGTGGACCTCCGAAAAGCCAATTTCTGCTGCAGAGGTCAGGGGGATAAATCTAACGAGCTTTGGTTATTAAAAAATATCTCGCTGCTAGGATCGCTTGTGTTCTCCAACACCAGAAAGTGACACTCTGATAGCTTAGCCCTAGAGGCAAACAGGCTAAATCTTCTTTCTCTCTTCTCCGTCGCACTCTACAAGAGACTTTGAAGGGTAGGATTAGGCAGCAGTCCTTTCCAAGTCCGTGAAGTTGGCTCCCCCACTTTTAAAAATTCAAATTTTTATGATTGCAATCGTTTGTTCCGCAAAATTTTTCGTTTGTCCAGTTTTAATAGGCCCACAAATGATATGTTTACATTGGGAGGGCCAACTTCACGGTAGCCCCCCACTTTTAAAAATTCAAGTTTTTATGATCGCAGTCGTTTGTTCTTCGTTTGTTCCGGATCGTTCTCGCAAAAAGTTTCGTTTGTTCCACATTCGTTCTTGCACAAATGGGGTGTGAACTTGTGGCGCTTTGTTTACTCATGAGGGGCTAACATCACGGTAGCCCCCCAATTAAAATTCAAGTTTTTATCATTGAAATCATTTGTTCTGGATTGTTCCGCAAACATTTTCGTTTGTTCCATTTTGATAGGCCCAAAAATGATATGTTTACATTGGGGTTAGGGGGGCAACTTCACGGTAGCCCCTCCACTTGTAAAAATTCAAGTTTTTATAATCACAATCGTTTGTTCTTCGTTTGTTCCAGATTGTTCCGCATTTGTTCTTGGACAAATGGGACGTGAACTTGTGACCCGCTAGAGTTATTAGAATGCACTAGTTTAATTATTGTTAAAGGACTTTCTATGCATAGCAATTTTTTTGTTTCAATTCGTAAAGCGTGTGTTTGATTTAGTCGTATGCATTCAATTCAATATTTTATTTAAATTCTTAGAATTTTTTGTTGCAAATTTGTAGTCTTTTTTTTTATAGGTTTAGGGATTTTACTTACTCTACTCTATTTTTTTAAATCTTTTTTTGATCATCTAAGTCTGGACCCCATTTATAAACATTGAATGATTTAAATTCATCATGTTCATTGACAAGGAGTTTCCTTCTTTGTAAGTGAGAGGAATGGAATAGATGACATTTCCTTCAAACCGCTTCTTTGTGACCAAAGCTACTACTTACTACAGTAACCCTATGGCTTCTTTGGTACTGACTGACAGCTCACAGCTGACAAATGAAAGATTTAAAAAGTTACCAGACCAAATTATGTATCCCTACGCCGAACCATATGATCTGCTAAAACATGTGTTTAGCAGCTGTCACTTCTG
>CABFOV010001879.1:68271-91860 GCA_902141375.1 Timema poppense | reverse complement strand
AAAAAAAAAAATGGTACTCTTGATCAAGTAACATGACCCAAGACAAAAAAAAAATAGTATCATTAACAATGACCTAAGAGATAGCTATGTGGATACAATTACCATAGCGTGATACATACGTTGACATGTGGTGTTGGCGTCACTCCATTTCCCGTCTCCTTGGCACGTCCATTGGGCCGTGCCATTGAGCTTGTAGCCTACACTACACTTGAGAGTTATATTTGCCCCAATATCCACGACACCCCCTGAGCCTGGAAGCTCTGTGGCTAGGTAGGCTTGCTCTGGAACCTTAAGAGGACACACACAAGTTTGTTCATAATGGTTATTTGGATAAAGCACGGGGCTGGATCATGGTTAAAAATAGGAAGAATAACAAACCCATTATTAGGATTTTGGTGGAAAGAAACTTTTATAAAATACAAACATATTCTTTTTTAGATCCTAGGTTTGATTCCCATATCCAGGTGTCATTTTTCAATTTAAAGAATATGATATTTAGATGTGATTATACACATACTTTACAACTATAATAACTTGGTTAATTAATAAATAGTTTTTTGTGGTAAAAACTAATAAAAAAGGTCCGGATTTTGATGATATGTCATATATTTTGGGGGGACGGTGCAGCAGTAGACCTAAAGTGATTTGTCCTAAAACCATTTGGCCTAAAAATTAATTTCATCAAAAGTTATTCGGCCTAAAATGAATTCAGAGTAAAAAAAAAATAATTGAGGTTGATATGTTCATCAAAAGCGAGTTGGCTTTAGGTCATGTACTTGGCTGCAGATGTAAACAACTTTGGCACCTTTGTACCGCCAATAGGACCATCTTGGTAGCTTCTTGGCAAACTTATCGTGGCAGATTCAAAACGTGCCGGAACACAGAACGCCAGACTAAAGAGTTCAACTTATATTGATAAATATCTATCAAAAGTGACCGCTGCATATAACATGACCTAACATAAGAATCCTTTAAAGTAAATATAGTGGCTTTTTTTAGCTAAGGTTCTTCCTGTGAAAATTAGACTGAACCTATAAAAAAAAAATTGGCTAGGGGGTTGTCTCTAGATTCTTCTAAGCTTTCCTAGAGTTAATAGTGTCTGGAAACAAAAAGGATCAACTAATAAGACAAGTTTCTTTGGTCCGAAGTGCCAAACTGAAAGAATGATCTGGCAGCAATAAACCAACAACCACTACTTCATATGCTTTGTCTGTTTTGTCTCAACCATTTCTTCTCCGTCATTACACAGGTAAGTGTGTTTGGGGTTTGTATATTGGTATATTGTTTAGTGTTTGTATTTTTAACTGAATGTACTGTTTAGTATATTGGCTTCAAAACAGTGCTTTTGGTGGTTATTTTATGTGTGTGCGCTTTCATAGTGCTGTTTCGACCAGTTCATTGTATCTCGGTTTGCGAGCGGGTCTCATAAACTTCATGTTGTTGTCGGATCCCAAAGAATTGGTCATAGGTTGAATTATGCTAGTACTGGCTTTGAACAACTATACAGTACTTAGCACGCAATTTTTATGTATGTGAGTGTGTATTTAAATTATCAACAAACAAATAAATCTCTATGTATATTTCCAACGTGACACCCAAATTCAAACTTTAATACAGTCTTTTTTTTTAAGCAAACAAAGTGGGCCGGTTATACCTCCTACTTTTTACCAGAGGTTGATATTAACTTAGCCTTAAGGTCATCAGTCACCATAATACACAATGTCACAGCTATACAATTTGACCTCAGAGCTAAGAACTCTTAATTTGCCTTGTCATTTGTTATAGTTAAAAAACACACAAATAAAACCACGGTATCTTGTAATAGTTGCCCAATACCGACAAGGTTGCTGCAGAGAATCAAACTGAATCAAAAGTGTATCAAAAACAAAATGTCCGTTTGGTATTTGCTACCGAGTTGTGTGTCAATACAAGATACAGCATATTCCTCCATTGTGTTCTGTGGCAATACCTTCATATAATAAAACGAATTATTGCCCAATGGCTTGGAAATGTATAGTAAGACAGCGTAGAAACAATATACAATAATGTTACACAATCTTCTCTTCATTTCTTCGTACACTTTTACACCTCCCATTTCTACTTCCATAGTTCTACATTGCTTTGAATTTTAGGAAATATTCCTTTTTCATATGAAGAGACACATTAAAAACTCACATAACGTACGAAAAGGATTAGTTCCAAAAATTCACAACAATGTTTAACTGTGGAGGTTTGAAGAAGTGGGAGGTGTAAAGGTGTAAGAAGAAATGAAGACAGAAGTGTGTTTCTATCCAGGCCTAACCTAACTATCCTTTCAGATTACCTTTCTTCATATCACTTACTTTACATTATTGTACAATACCTTAATATAAATGGTTTGTGGTTATTCCAAACAGCTCTGGCAAGACTGTCCCAATGTGCAGACATGGTGGCATGTTTGTTCTTACAACTGCTTGAATCCGTTATTTTATTTATACGCTGATACTAAGATCTAGCACATCCTGCCTAATTCGACCCCTCCTTTTGTGCTATGTTGTAAATGAGTATAGCTTGGAAACAAAAGCCAAACGGATATTTTTTCTCCCTACTTTCGATTTAGTTGGATCTACCCTGTCTATATCAGGACACCATTACTGGACACACTGTATGTATTATATCTCAATGATACTCACTTTTGGGATTGGGCAGCCTGATAATTTCACTTCACAAAGAGGATGATTCATATTTGGGATCCAATCGTTGTGATCATCAACACTGCTCATCTCCCAGGTGCCGTTAGAGCCGCACCTCCAAACTATCTCATCAGTGCTGTTCCCTGCTGTCATGTTTGCCAACTTTTCAAAGAGTTTATAACCTGAGCTACACCTGAACACCACCACATCACCGAAACTATTTCCCAGGATGTGGAACACACCATTCGTAGTGATATTTTTGACACTTCCCCCTGTCGAAGAGTTTTTAAAAAATGGAACTTGATCTGGATCACATGTGACAGGCTTGCACAGTGGAATTGTTGACGACCAAACACCGGTCTTCAAGCAAACACTAAATTTGGCACCCATTAATTGGAATCCTACGTCACAGCTGATCTCTACTTCTGTGCCAAATACGTAACTTTTATCATAGTCAAAGGTTTCAGCACTTGAATTATTTAGCGAATCAACATTTCTTGATGTGTTGAGTATATTCTGATGAAAATGAGCATGGCTTGAAACTGTTTGAGCTTTTTCATATTTTGTCATATTATTAAGACTATCCACATTTTCTACATGGCTAGAGTTGATACTAGCATCAACAACACTTTTCAAAGTGGAATTAGTGACTTGTTTATTGAAATCATCAGTTGAGTTTGTTCTCTCTCGTTGATTTAAACGTCCGTTCCTTAATTTTACAACCCCATGATCCAGCTTAGTAAGTTTAGGACACTCCACAGGAAAGCAATTAGGAACAAGTCCTTTCCACAAGCCATTCTCAACACAAGTTAGCTCTGAGCTTGCCCCATCCTGGATATGAAGCAAGTACCTATCAACAAATGAAGACACAATATAACTAGACTGAAATCTATATTAATAATACTAAGAGTTTGTGTGTCCATGTGTCTTGCCATGAGCATTGCGCAATATCTATTACATGCAGAGGTTTGAAATTTTAAAATTAATAGCCTCTTTATATGAACGTGTGCGCCTCAAAACTGGAATTTTAAAATTTGGATGTAATTTTTTAAAGTTAAGAAAAAACCGAGTCAGAATAAATTAAACGAAGAGTTTTTTTTGTCTGTTCTTCTGCTAGTACTACATGATAATGCACAATATTACCAAAATTGTGATTGTAAATTTCAATTAAAATGATATTATAATTGTTCAGACAATGTTTTACTCGATTCTAATAAAGAAGAGGTCTTGTGTCTTGAAAATTACTGTGTTGTGTTTTGAACATTGTGGGAAATTTTGGACCTATGATGTTCTCTAAGTATGTAAAATAAGTCTTGCCCTGCAACTATCATTTCAAAATTTTTTGAATCCAACCATTTACATAGATGTTAAACACCAAAGATAAATATTAATAAAAATATTCGAAAATATTAGTAGAAATAAGTAAAATTTTCACTCTATACACTATAATGTACATTACGTACTATGATATGGATTTTTCATACAAACTTTATAAACACAGTAACATACCATATTAAGAGCATACCCAAATACAAAATAAAGCAAGTGAATAAATTTAAAAGTTATATTTCTTCATAGTAAAAAATATTCCATATTCATAATATAAACAGAACACACCAAATTTCACAAACTGGTGCTTTACGCTTAACCTCTTTATTAGTAGATCCTACTACGACGACAAATCTAAACTAGAAAATAATGCTATTCAGTGTATTTGTCAAATATATATATGTATAAAATAAAATTAAGGGGTCAAAGAACCGTAGAACTAATTATATGTAGGCCTATAGCCTATACATTTTACAGAAAATTTAAGAGGTGGGAATTATGCGTTTGGCACAAATTTTTTCCTTTGCCAATATTGTATATGTTGATAGGTGTTTTGTGATATTTTTTAGTTAACTGTGTAAAATGTAAGCCTGATATTAATGAAAATAGTAATCTAATCTGTGGAGAGCATGTTAGCTGTTATAAGGAGAATGAGGATTAGGAATTGTTATTCCGAAAAGAGTAGGGGTACATGAATTGGCAGAGGAAGCAAGAGTTAGATGGTATGGGCATGCAATGAGGATGGAAAAGGAGAGAACACTAAAGAGAATGATGGAGATGAAGAATGTAGGAAAAACACCACAAGGGAGAACCAGAAAGAGATGGCAGGGACATATAACAGAAAGTATACAAGTGAGAGGAGAAGAATGGAAGCAATTAAAGGAGGAAGAAGATACAGGCGTTTTACTAAACTGACTGGAAACAGTTGATGATGATGATGAAGATGATAAGTAATCTGAACTATAGCATACAGTCTCAAAACTTAGTCCAAAGACAAACAATTAAATACATGTATATAAACAAATACCCTGTATCACAATTATAGTGAATGGTGTCGCCAACATCGTAGAGCTGCAACAATGCCTTGCCATATCGTCTAGTGTGAGCTTTGTCCCTCAAAACATTGTTGTTGCTGCCACTAAAGGTTAAGTTGAAGTCGGCAGTCATCGTGTTACCAGTACTGTAGTCTGTGAGCCCCAACTCAGTAGTGGTTGCCAGATTAGTTTGGTTGTTGAAGTTGTTATTTCTTGGGATTACATTGCTGTGCCCTCCAAATAAGACGTACCCATTAGGTATTCTAGATAAAAATGAAGAAATTAAAATGCAATATTTTTGTGTTACTGGTGATTGACTAATAATTTGTTTTTGTGTAGGTTTTTCTGCTGCCCAGGGGTTTATACCACCACCACCGGTACTACCGGTCTACAGTTGAGCACCAAGCTTCCCATTGATCGGAGGTGGAGGGCGCTACAGCGGACAGCGATCGCGAGGAAGGGGCCAGAAGCGATAGCGGATCTCGTAAGAAGACGACCATACTTAATATGTTTAATGCTTAAATCACCTCATGTATTTTTATAAATATTACATATAATTGTATCTATATATATTTGTGTATGTATCCTAAATTACTTGTAACCAATTGAAAATAAAGTCCCCAAAGGTTCCTCTCTCGTTCTCTGCCTCCGGCCTTCCCCTGTATTCCGCACGCTCGAGATACCACTAAAGGTATAAAAGCGGGGTACAGGGAAAGATCAGGAGCAGTCTTGAGCGGGAGAGGAATCAAACAACTTATAGGGTTGATAATAGCTTAAAATTTAAGAAATAAGAATGAGGAGTTAGCTTAGAGGAAGTGCTGTCACACAAAGTTGGAACTACAGGTTTTGTCACCATGTGTAAATGATTACTCATTTTTACTTTCTCTCGGCAACTTGGAGAGAAAGTATTGTGATGGTTAAAAAATTCGAACTTGAGATTTCGATAAATGTCGACGTTTTATGACCCCTTTGAACCAAAAAAGTCGTTTTCGTGATGCTGTCTATCTGTACATTGGGCTAGAGCCGAAACTATTGAACAGATTGGGTTATGACTTTGTATCTGGGGTGTTCATAAGGTTGTCCCTAAGGGTTTTTGGAATTATATGTTTAAACCTAAATTTAAGGGTAGTTTACTGAAGGGCAAAA
This sequence comes from Timema poppense, assembly GCA_902141375.1. NCBI lineage: Eukaryota > Metazoa > Arthropoda > Insecta > Phasmatodea > Timematidae > Timema > Timema poppense. The sequence continues at coordinate 85,679 of CABFOV010001879.1, read as the reverse complement.
AGAGAAAAAATAGATTTTCTTGAAATTTGCTCTATCAATTTTAAATAAATACTTTATCTAGACACTATTTATTACTATAAACAAGATGTAAATCCTCATTTTTTCACGAAAATAACTTTGAGATTAGGCCTACCTACTTTACATAAGTGAAACTCTCCAATTTTCATCATTATTTTCTCTGCAACTATTTGAGATACAAAATATCTTATCATTGTCAATTTGTAGTACTATTAAAGATACATATCTTTTATTTGAAATATATTTTTATAAAACAAATAGTTTATGAGCTATAATCAAATATATACTTGTATAGTTTTTAATTAAGGTCTTTGAAAATGAATTTGATTTTTATGCTCTTTTGTGGACAAAGAAGATATTTGTTCTCTTTTCTCAATTTTTCTGTAACAGCGTTCCCAGTTCCTAATGCCATAGAGTAAGTAAGTAACAGTGTCTATTATGTCCAATGGTTAAATAGTGTGGAAGGTTGAGTTTGGTGGCAGACATTAATCACAGGGAAAATAGAACCTCAATAAAGCTGGCTTACAAGCAAGGCCATAGCCAGCCAATAGTTTCAGGGGAACATCCCCCAATTGCTGGAAGCTAGAATAAATTCTAAATGATAAACAGTTCTAGACGCTCTCTGAAGTGAGTATTTTTCATAGTAAAATAACCACCTAGCTGCCGAAGGCTTGGAAAATTTCTAAATATTTAACACCTACAGAAGCTCTTTGAAGTGCTTTTTATGGTAACACAGCCCCTTAATTAGTATTTGTATCTTAATGTTGATATTGTTTGCACCATAAATAAAGACATATATATTTTGTTCATAAAATTTCATGGGGGTTTGAACCCCCCCCCCTCCCTCCCGCTACTGCCTTGCTTACAAGAAGCTAGAACCTGTATTTTTAATAACGCAACATTCTTCAAGTTAGTCTTCGGTGTTCTAATTTCTATACAGTCCACATCTCGAACATAATGGCTACCAGATTGTTCACCAATGCTCCTGACCAAGGGTAGAACCTTCAAGGATAATTACCTGGGCGGAGGCTTACACATTGACGGCTGGCAGACCGGCAGTGCACTGTCCCACAGGCCGTCCCTGAGACAAGTGAGCATATTGGGGCCTACCAGACGGTGGCCTGCCTCACACTCTATCTCTACCTCATCACCATATTGAGGAGTAATCGTTGTGTTGGAGGGGAGTTCTTGGTCAGCTGCCAGAAGTCTCAAGAGACCATTTGCGGGAGGGATCGGCGTCTCACATGTTTTACCTAGAAAAAAACACAAAAAAAAAACAACACAAATTACAATGAAAATAACAACACAATTCACACTTTGCATTTCTGCCACTTACTGAACAAAGAGGTAATGGCTGTCTCTTGAAGAAAATCGATTGTTAGCACCCAATCACTCAACCGAGGTTTCATTCTGTGGGAGCTCATCGGGAGCGAGTGTGAAATGTGCAACGCAACTTCCTAGATGAGCGGGGTTGGGGAGGGAAGAAAATGAAAATTTGTTAAGAATGATAGGACAGTTAAGAGAGGAACATGTAAAAGGAACGAATAAAATACAAACACAGGAATTGGACAGAGGATGTGAATGTTTAGTATAGCTCTTTAAATGAAAACCTCTTATCTGCATCCAATTTATATTTCTTAAGTTTGTCCTTAATGCTATTTGTTCCTTTTACATGTTACTATCTAAGTGTCCTATCATTCTTTAACAATTTCCATTTTCTTTCTTTAGTGATTTTTGGTTTCCTCATTTAGGAAGTTACTTTTCACTCTCCCTCCCAATGAGTTTATATAGAATAAAACTTAGATCAGGGGGTTGGGTGGTAACGATCAATGTTCCTCAATAGGCAGTCATTACTTCTTTGTCCAGTGGCAGCAATGTAAAGTGTGAATTGTGTTTTTTCCCTTTTATGTGTTTCTATCCCTCTCAGTACCTTCTTCCATAAAGTAAAATTTAAAAAATTTCACACTCATCATTTCATCAAACTAAATTAATTAGTTTTAAATCGATGATATCTAATACTACATAGTAATCTACAAAATAAAAAACTTGATATTCATCCAAACAGCTTCCCCCCCCCCCCCTTTTATGTAAGGCTTAATGTTATCAATTTGCTCACCTTGGNTCCCCCCCCCCCCCTTTTATGTAAGGCTTAATGTTATCAATTTGCTCACCTTGGCAGCGCGGCGCATCTCCGCTCCATTCCCCGGTAGCTCTACACACTCGGGAAGGAGTACCAACCATAATGTAGCCAACACGACATCGGTAGCGCACAATGTCCCAATAAAGGTAAGACCTCCCCAGGATAAAACCTTTAGGAAAATAACCAGGAAAACCACAGCTGACTCCTGGAGGCAAATAAAATAAACATTTACTTTTACTGTAATGGTAATGTACAGTAGCCCCATGGCTTCTTTGGTGCTGACTGACAGCTCACAGCTGATTTCTGACAGTCAACATTTAGGTATATACCTAAATTTTGACTGTCAGAAGTGACAGCTGCTAAACACATGTTTTTGCAGATCATATGGTTCGGCGTAGGGATACATAATTTGGTTTGGCAACTTTTCAAAGCCGTCTGCTGTCAGCTGTGAGCCGTCAGTCAGCACCAAAGAAGCCATGGGGCTACTGTATGTTTGGTAATGATTTAGATATCAAGTAAATTAAATTATTTTAAATTAGCTGAAAAATCACACTTGAACACAAGACCTTCGTATTAGCACGCCAGTACTCTAAAACTGAGTTATCCAGGATTCATCCCGTCCTCAGTGTCATCCTTTATTTGTCAACCTTTGTGGTATTGAGGTAAAGTGCCATCCTCAGGGCCCGATGTTCATGTGTTCAAACCTAGCCAGGGTCGACAGATTTTTCTTGGGTGATCAAAATCCGTTGCACAACTTCCTTTGGAGGGTAAGTAAAGATGACGGTCCCATGTCAATTCTGAAATATAAAAGAACCCTGGAAGGTATGTGAAAATATCTTCCTCGGAAAAATTGGTAGGCCCTTTTGCTCTCACTCATAGAGATTCTTGTGTGTTGATTTAACCAGTTGGGTCAGAAAGTGCATGTTAAGTACCTCGAATAAATAAATAAATTCTTCATTGCTTAAACTATGAGTGATTAATAGCACGGGATGAATCCTGGATAGCTCAGTGGTAGAACATTGACGCAATAAGCCAAAGTTCCTGGGCTTAATTCCCAAGTATCAGTGTCATTTTTCAAAATATTTAAAATACTTTAAATTATGTCCACCTACAAAGAACACATTTATTGTATATGTGTGGTAAAAATAATAGCACACATATGTTTTTACACACCCCATATTACTCCCTGTACACAAATGGAGATGAATGAGGAAAATAAAAGTGAGAGTAGATGCACCCATATTTGCACGTAGGAAGAATGGGAAACCAATTAGTGTTAAACACCTTCAACGCATCTGGATTCAAACTCCAACATACTCACCAGCAGCAAGCCAAACCATAGTAGATTGATGTTTAGTCTGCGTGACCACTGATGCGGACAACGCGCATATGGAAACAAAGCCAAATTATGACTATTCTTAAGATGCTAAGATAAACATTATTAGCATACAAAACAAATGGGTAGTAAGAGGCTGTGCAAAAAAAAAATCTTATTTATAAAAGATAGGTATGGTACAGTATTTTAATATAGCAGTTTTTTATTTTTATTTGCTGCTGTTTTAAGATATATCTAAGTTGATTGAAATATTATTATTATTATTAGCACCGCGTCTTACTACCCGTTCGGGTTGTACGCACTTACGCTAATGTGTAATGGTAGGGTGATTGTGAGATGAAATGAAGGACCTACAGTTTAACGTGGAATCAGAACCACGGTGGAGGCCTGGCATTCCCCACATTCACAAGATGTCTTGTCAGAGGTGAAGGAAGGGTTTGGTAATCAGATAAATCTTTGCTGCGACCGAGGATTGAACCCCGGCCGCCAGCACAGAAGTCTGACACCTTACCCCTAGACCACCAGGTCACCTTGATTGAAATAGACTCTGTATCCTGTTATTCTTCCCTATTAAATTCCACGCCATGTTTCTGACCAGGATTCGAACACAACACCTTTGAAAAAAACTCCAAAGATTGAGCACTTAGCGCTCTAGGCTATAGCGGAACTCATGATGTTATATTGTAAATATATTAGGGCCTCACGGTGGCAAGTTGGTTCCTCCCCCTCCCAGTGACCCTGCTTCAGACACCTCCTGCTCAGCGTTGCCACATTGTCGCCCTCCCAACGCAGGTTGAAACCATCATCACAGCTATATATGGCAACACTGGACTTGTTCTCTGCCCCCTCCACCACATGCACCGAGCCTTGTAGGAGAACAGAAGGGGTGGGACAAGACGTACAGAATGTAGAGTTCTCCAGCTGCGAACAAACATCAAAAATAATTAATTAATAATAAATACGTATTTTTCTTAGCATTTCGTCGTGACTACCTGTTCTTGTTCTAACTATGCTAATGAGCTAGAGATGAGATAGGTTTAATTTAGAAGAAGTGTAATAGTATTTGTGTGGGGGAAGAGTAGAAAACCATTTAGGATTAACTGCCCTGAGTACACTTGACTAGGAATCAAACCCTAATCTCCCTGTCATCGGAAGTCTAGTCTATTGCCAGAGTCACACCTTAGACAATGCAGCCACCAAAGTAGATTTAAAAAAAAATTGGTGTGGTTGTCACCTACATCTTTAAACAACTTAAAGTATGGTGGCTTGATGGTTTTTGGAATTAGAATCACAACGCACTTTTGACATTGTTGACAAGAGGATTAGAGTTTGAATTTCAGTTATATACTGTATTTACTCGCAAATAATACCCTCCCTAATATTTAAAGGACATTAAATATTGGGGGAGAGGGGAAGTCTTGTGTGCCAGTAAATATTGTATATTAAAAGTGGTTTTCCCATTCTCCCTCCAGTCTTTATTTTGTACTTTCACCAACATTTAATGAAAGAAAGGATGAGAAAAATTATGAGAGCTATACTTTTTAAAAAGCTTTGCGTTGTTGAGTCAAGTCTCTATTCTGGAAACATAAATCTGCATAAGTTTAAGTCCAACACCTTAGCTCAGTCGGATAAGATGTCTGTCTGCTAATCTAAGTGTTCCAGGTTTGATTCCTGACATGACCAAAAAATTTATCATTGGTGATATGTGGGTTTCCTCTTTTACCGTGAGGAATTAACAGCCGGAGGGCTGGATGTTGTGTCTGTTGTAGATTTAAGAGAATTTATAAGTCAAGTGCTGATATAATCACTCGGTTCCGATAGTGCTTGCTAAATACCTAAAATGAATTAAAACAAATCAAATGTATAAGTTTATAGTTTTACCTGTAAGTTCCCCCTGATTCCAACAAGGAAGTGCGCCCAGGAGAGCAAGCTGCCCTTGGGGTTGTGAGGGCACAGTGTTGCCAGCTCCACCACCTGTTGACTGGTGACCACATAGTCCCAAATCGCAACGCTGGACATGAGGCCTGTGAAGGACTCGGCTTGGCTGAAACCCCCTCCCGGGCGGTCCTGTTCTTGCCCCAGAACTAGGATGCCATTGGCTGCACAACACAATCATCAATTTTAGCCACGGTGACACATTTACAAAGAGGATTCACATTTACATTACAAATGGCTATGGGTTTTTTTACAGTAGACATTTTTGGAAAATTGTGAGAAAAAAAACCCAATAAAATTTGCCCAGACAAATTCTGAACTATTTATTTAATGCAGCAATTCTATCCTGTTTATTTAAGAATATATTGTAAGGAAAGTCATGTGTATTAAATAATCTTAAGCATGTTATAATTTGGGTAAAATCCATTACTTTACGAATCTGGATCTTGAATCTGAAACTTCATTTTGTTTTCCGAATCCCTAATCTCAAATTCAAATATGAATCTTGGAAAAATTATAAATATAAGAGGAAATAGAAATTTAACAGAATAATAAAAAGTAAAAAATAATAACTAAATTAACAACTTTTGCTATAATGCATTCATTATAACAATCATACATACAATGTTAAAGTGTTAACTTAATGACCTGGGGTCTGGTTGTTGAGGTTGTCATATAATTATGTTGGGAATGAGCCACCAATAAGCAGTAAAATCTTTAACAGATTCTAATTCAAAATGTTTATACATATTATATTAATCTTGAATCTAATATTTTGTCAAATCCTCAAATCAGATTTGAGGGTTTGAAGTGATTTCTATCCATCCGGCGCAGGGCATGGAATCAGCCCTTTGGCTGGTTAGTGATGCCTGCACCATCTGGTATACATTACATGTACCAGCGGAGTTCAGAAAGTGTGGTGGTTTCTCGTTGCCTTCTCTATGAGCGAGCACAAAACCGCCAACCAATTTTGCCGGGAAAGGTAGTTTTACATACCTTCAAGGGTTCTTTTACATATCATAATTTTGACATGGGATCGACGGCTTTATTTCTCCTATAAAGGAAGCTGAGCTAAAGATTTTTATTGCTCAAGAAGAATCCGTCGACCTTGACTGGGTTTGAACCCATGAACATTAGTTCCTAAGACAATCACCCCATGAGGTCGACAGTTATAATATGACCTTAAATAAATATGATAGAATTATAGAAAATGAAGAACAAATAAAAGTAGCTATAGCAACACAAATTTACAAAGATTTTATTATTAAATGTCATATTATATTGATTACAATAGTATTTGTAAATATATGCTGGTATTTTCGTTTTATTTCTATTCATTTTCTTCAATTCTATCATATTTCTAAGAATATATTTTAATGAAAATAATTCAACCTTTGCAAGACAGCTACATATTATAGTAAGTTTTCTATAAAACACAGGCTTAGATCCAAGTGTTTTAGGTACAGATGCTCAAATAATCAATTCCTTGAAATCTATGGTATTCAAGAGATTCAAGATTCACAAAAGTCGCATAAATATCATGAGTCAAAATATCAAATTCTTGACTTGAAATCACAATTTTATGCAAATAGTAAAAGGATTTATTTAGGAGTCATGTAATTGGGAAAACTCATTAGCTTGCTTTATATTATATAAAAATAAAATAACAGTATGAAAATATACAATTTACCCAAAAACTGTCCTTTTTTTAATAATGAAGTAATATATATGACAAATAATAAAATGGAAACTGTCAGTAATGCAGAAATTTAACAATAATAATAAAAAAAATTGGTCGAATATTTCAATATTTTTATTTTAACAAAAATGGTCAACTTTTAAAGATTCGAAATAAAGTTTTAGATTATGATTTGAACGATCACTAGCATTATGTCATGTTAACACCAAGCAAAAATAATGTGTCCCTCCTTCTCGTTTTCTGTTTCTCCTCCCGTACTTGAATGGAACTGTTACTGGCTTCTCTGGGTTTTAATATTAATGTTTATACTTTTTGTCAAGTGTTAATGACAGTTTTATCATTATTATTCTGCTATACCTGGTATGTATGTGCCATTGGCCAAGCCTGATCCCCGGTCCCCAAGTCTGCCGTCAATATACAGTCCCCATTCTCCCTTTGTGGAGCTCCAAGTGACACACACAAAGTGCCACCATCCGTCATTAGCCACAATGTCTGTGATAACTCGTTGACCGTTCACGTACAGCACAAACCTATATATAAAAAAAGTAAAATCTGTAAATCCTCAATGGAAATACATGACTTGACAGTGCCAGTATCAATTAGCTATTTATGTTGAGTAAGTTACTTACATATAGAGGTAACAATAACAACCACAACCAAAACAACAATAACAAGAATAATAACAACAATAATTACAATAACAACAATAATAATAATGTGCATCTGGGCTACATCATTCTTAGCCCAGTAGTGGAAAGATTAGCCAGTACTGATGTACCCTTGCCCAGAGAACACCCAAATGTACTAATCATACATTCTTTCCGTGGAGGCTCTTTCCGTGTCCCGATGAGATGAGGTGTTGGTGATGGTGATGGTGATGGTGATGGTGATGGTGTTGGTGATAGTGATAGTGAGTACGAGGGTGTGGAACCAGTGGAAAGACTTAAACCTAATTTAAGTCTAACTAGCCAAACGCCGATGACTGTTGTGGTAATTCCCCTTTTGGTAAAGATACTAAAGGTACCAGCTGGTAATGAAACCTGGGTCCCTTAGGTTCGTAGCTAGGTGCAGTGACCACTACACCATGAGGCCAGTTTATATAAAGGTGCATTAATACCAATATCAAAATACAGTATTAATCAAAAACATAGCACCAGTATTTATATTAAAGTTCGTTCACGATAGGAGTTTACCTGGGAAAGGACTTTTTTCCTTACCAGAAATCTATTATATAGTAGGATATTGGTAAGAAAAAAGACCTTTCAAAGGTAAACTCCTCCCGTGAATGAAGTATAGTTTAGATTGTGTTAAAAAATAAAAAAGTAAACTTTTAAGCTTAAGGAATACATAACAATCTTTGTTCAAATCCAACCATTATTTCTAGAGATGGGACATACGAATCCTGGATTCCTAGGATCCTGTGGTATTTGAGATTCATAAAAGTCTCGAATACAATTTTGAAGACCTTCACTTGATATAACAATTTTAAGCAATTGGTAAAAGGAATTATAAAGAATTGTGTAGTTGGGAAGGTAACAAAATCACAAAAAAGGACCAAATTGTATTAATTTTATTAATTTACTAAATAAGTGGTTTATTTGGTGTATATTACCTACTCTATGGTATTAAGAACTCAAACGTTTATTGCCCCACTTAAAAATTAAAGTATGCCACCTAATCCTATCTTGAGCTAGCTCCAGCCTGTCCAACACATTACACCATATTCCTATCTTGAGCTAGTTCTATCCAGTCCACCTTATTACACCTTATTCTTATCTTGAGCTAGTTATATCCAGTCCACCTCCTTAGACCCTCTCTCTTTCATGTCCATTCTAATGTTATCCTCCCATCTGCATCTAGGTCTTACCAATGGTATCTTATGATTGGGTCTACCAGTCAGTACCCTGAACAAGGTCTAGAATTTACCATTCGCGCTGCATGTACTGCCCATCGTAATCTAAAACCCTTAAATATCCTAGCAATGCCTTGCGATTAGTACAGGATATGTAACTCATTATTGTGTAACCTCCTCCACTCCCCAGTAGCCTCACACTTTTTTGGGTCAAATATTTTCCTAAGCACCTTGTTTTCAAACAGCCTAAATTTGTTTTTGTTGTATAAGGTTAAAGACTATGTTACACTCCCATAAAGAACCACCAATGTATATTATGAACATAATAGACATGACAAACAAAATAGCCTCGAGACTTAAATAGCATTTTGTGTCAGTAAAACATGATAGCAGAGCAGCTCTACTTAAATTATTATTGAAATTAAAATTTACATTGTGGCAATGCAGTTTTATAAATATTAGTCTGCAATTAACTAGAGAATCAAATAAATCAATCAAATACCATACTGGCACGAATATAGTGAAATGTTTTTCTTCTAAAAATGTCCTTTCGAGAATTGTATTCGCATTACTTTTCACTGGAGGCAAAAAAAGAGGCAAATTTCTTAGGAGGTCTATTATTTTGTAGCATGCTGGAAGATCTGGATTGGCCAGCTGACAGGAATAATAATAATAATAATAATAATAATAATAATAATAATAATAATAATAATAATAATAATAATAAACAAAAACAACTGTTTCCAGCCTGTAGCCGGGTCATTTTGGTAAAATGCCTCCATCTTCCTCCATCCTTCCACTAATCCCCCTCCTTGTGGTCTTTCTATCATTATTTTTGGTATTCTCTTCTTTTCCATTCTCATTATGTGCCCGTACCATTAAAGCCTTGCTTTCTAAACTATTCTACTAATGAGCTCAAATGTTTGAACTATTTTAGATTTAATAGAGGGAAGTACAAGTCCACTTAACCCTCTTGATTGATTTGCTTCGAATGTAGCTTTATATAAGTTTTAAATTGGGTAAAACATCTCTGAGCGCTAGCAACTGTTATTAATAGAAATATCATTGCTATTCTAAATAAAATTTTTTTAAAGCAATTACCTATATTTTTGACATAACCTACATTCTTACTTCATAGGTAAATATAAATTAAATTTAAAAAATATACATATAGTTAATGTATCTCATTTTTGCTGCCTTTTCAAAACTGCTGCCCTGGGTAACCGCCTCCCCCTGTTCCCTTCACTCGTCCAAACATCCCCTCCCCTGTCCCTAAAGCCGGCCGGCCGAGGTTTTAAATTAGTGTTATATTTTCAGACCCCCAAAGGGTCAGGAGGGGGGAATAATTCACGGAAACCAATTATCAATTAGCTCCTCATCATAGGTCACAACAAGCAACTATATTCCAAACATCTTTTTTCTCTCGACAGGTTTGGATTTAATGGAACCTTGATATTTTGAGGCGCTACTGCTTCGTCTATCATTCCTAGCTGCAGTATGAGAAAAACTTACCCATTGTAGTCAGTTAGGGTGAAACTGTTGTCCTGAAGTTTTGTTGCATAAGAAAAGATGGTGCCATAATTAAACTTGTCGGCCGATCTGAGCCATAAACACACAGTCACCTGGTAAAACAATTGATGAATGAATATTAGTCTAGTTCTTCTACAGTTAGCTCTTGAAGAGTACACGGATCAAAGCACCAGTCTTGTAAAGTCTTATTTTGCGGTTACAACGAAGCCAGGTGCGCTGAAGTGTTTCTATCCTATGTGGTTTTCCCCTCTCTCTTTGTTCAAATGCAGGTATTAAGGTAGTAAGACATAATGCACGCAAAAATGAAAAAATGAAGATAGACAGAAAATTTTGTAAAGCATCACAGAGTTAACTAAAAACAAAACTGTTAAGTTTACTGTACCTACCTCATTTAGTTTTATATCTGGACCATTCAGAATAATGTAGTCTGTGGTGCTGGATGAAGGGAATCTTAGGAACACCTCAGTTTGTAGCTCTAGAAACAAAAACATGTCAAATATAGATCGATTAAATTTTGAACATAAAAGGCTGGTAACAAATAATAATAGGAACATGTTGAAAACAATTGATGATGATGATGATGAATAATAGATAATAGGGAGAGAGAGTTTACACACTTAATAAAAAACATGTGTGCACAAACACACACACAAAACACACTCAAAACAAAGTTCATATTTCAAAATATCTTCTAATATTAGTCACTCATGCTCAATCTTTAATAATAATCTTAATTATCATCCTCATCATCTGTTTCCAGCATGTGGCCAGGTCAGTTTAGTAAAATACCTCTATATTCATCTATCCTTCCCCCATTCTTATCCTCTCACTTGCACACTTTCTGTCACCTGCTCCTACCATCTCTTTCTTGTGGTCTTTTTACAACATACTTCGTTTCCATTCATTATTCTCTTTAGTATTTGGTATTATCTCCTTTACCATCCTCATTACATTATCATACCATCTTGTTTCCTCTATTATCTGATGTACTCCCTGTAACCCCACTCTTTCCTGATTAACTTCATTCCTTATCCTGTTTCTCCTTGTGACAGCTAACATGCTCCTCACAAACTTCATTCCCATGACCTCCACTTCCCTAGTCTCTCTTACATTCAATGTGCATGTTTCTTCTGCATATGTGACAAGGGAAACAAAACATGCCATGTACAACACTTCCTTACACTTCAAGGACACTTCTCTTCTTCATTGCAGGCCTCTTATATACCTGTCGAGCAACTCTCCCTGCTGTCCTCTTCTCCTTAGATCCCCTCTACTCTCAGCTCTACGTCATCCAACTTTATATATTTACTAGACCTTATCCTCTACCTTGTCATTGCCATCACTTATCACTTTGTTGTGCTGAATTTCATTCCTCACTCAATTCTTGTAGTTATTCCTGTACTTCCTCTTACTTCTCCTCCCATACTATCAAGTCATCAGCAAACATCATAGCTTTCATTCTTTCCTCTCCCAGTTTTCCTGCCACTTTATTCATGACCATTTCCATTGCCATTACAAATAGTAATGGTGAAAGGGCACTCCCCTGCTACACTTCATCATTTATTTGAAACCACTCTGTCCTCCAACTCACCATCTTAACACAACTCCTGTTATCCTCATACATGCTTTTAACTCTCATTGCAACTCCTCTTTCCACTTCCCTCGGTCGCTTTCCAAACCTTATTCCTATATACACTATCATATGCCTTCTCCACATCCATAAATACCATTAACACTAATTTTAATGATGATGTTAATAATTTAATTTTAGTTTAATAAGAAGCTGCCAAAAGTCCACAGAGTTATTATAGGTCAAAGATGTCAAAGATTTAAGAAACAGAAAAATCCATTAGAAATAAAATAATAAGTTTCTATTTAATGGAAGAGGTTCCTTAGAGAGTAAATGTAGAAATATTATACATCAAATGACGATATTAATAGAGATTCCGATTTGTGAGGAATAAATTAATTGGATTTGGTTAAATAAAAAGTTGTATTTCAGTATACAAAACTGGTAAATAGACAATTTCTTTTTGATTAAAAATGGTGACAAATCAATTTTTACTTGGGTGGTATTGAGTAACATATATACAAATTATGGCTATAATTGGTATATTCCATACATAGGCAAATTATGGCTAAAATGAGTTGTATATTCCATACAAACCAAAGAGAGTAGGTTAAAAAAAAAATCAAATTTAGTTTGCATGAACATCATTTCTTTTTCTTCTTCTATATTAGACCGGGAGCTACGGGGTGGGTGTGGAGGGGGGGTGTTTCATTTGCAAAATATGAAGGACGCATTTTGTTTTTTTGGATGTGTGAAGAAGGCCATGGGCTTTAAGAAAGTGCATGTTTCCAGGTGATTTGTTGGTCGAATACATTTTTACAGCCTATACCATTTGGTGCTAGAGCTGTGACTTAAGAACGGACTTTGATCAAGTGTTTTATTAAAAAGACTTGCTCAAATGTCTTATAAATATGTACTTTTATGGCTAACATCATAATATAAAGAAGGTTTAAGTGATAAAACAATAATCTGTACAGTTCTGATAATTCGGGGGGAGGGAGCGGGGGGGAAGGGGAATCAAAATTAATAAATAATCCAACTTCAAAGTTTTTATAGTTTTCCTTTGAACAATTACATACACTTATACATAGTGTTTCAAATTTTCTACAACTTTTATAGTGAACTTTAAATATGTTTCGATACATATTTTAATGTAACTTACTAAGTGAAAGTTTGTAAAGAACACATCTCTAGATTTGTTCCTTCTCTTGTAATGAAAATCAAACTAAGGAAATCTAAAGTCTGCACTATATAAACAACCACAATATCATCATCATCATCATCATGAAGAGTTCTTGAATTATGCCCCTTCGTTTGAGCACCAATTGAAAAGATACTGTTTAATTCCCCTACGTTTGCGAGCCTATTAAAGAGATTACCGTTTAATTAGCTGCTAATTGCCCCGGGATCGAGCACTAATTAAAGCGGTACGGTATTTTGATAATATAATTGTTATTTATATCCCCGTGATCGAGCGCCAATCGAAGAGATTCGTTATGGGTCCCACGTTTGGACGCCAATTGAAATGTTACTGATATAAATCACTTTATTTAGTATTGAATAATAACACAATTGTAAAGTTTGATACTATTTATTTATTCAATAATCATTATTTGTAATGGTCAGAAAACTGATCATGTCGAGTAGCGTAACAATTTAGAGAGGCGGCTGAGAGCACGATCGTAGGAATCGCGGACAGGAGTTGCAGTCCGAGTACATCAAGGACTGGTCTCCTAGTGCCATTCAATTGCCCCATCTTTCGTATATATCTATTACTCACAGAAGCTTCTGTCTAGAAAAATAAAATGATATATATAAAAACATCTGGATAGAAGTAGAATGTTTGAGAACAGGAAACTGACTCAAATTACCTTTTAAAAATGCATATCGATCTTTCGAGAAGAGGAAGTTATTTTTTAAAGACATTTAAATTGTCATTTTGACTTTACAGGTCCTACATCACGCAGTCTGACGTAATTTATAGTGGCTCTTGTGCCTCCTTGGAAGAAGAAGTGCTTTAAGCGCCGTGTAATATATTGTATTATTTAAATAAAATAAGTTACGTTTATAAAATTAAGACGATATTATTGTCAATGCTCTCACATATTCTTTAGGGTCAAATCAGGTACATTACAATCATCATCATCATCATCATGGACAACTTCCAGGCACTGGCTGAGTCTGTTTGGAACATATGTCTCTCCACTGCCTCCTTTACTCCCACCATTTCTCTCCCCCCTACCTTAACCCAGTCTTCTCCTCTTTCCTCACACTCTTCACACTCCTCCTTACTCCCTTCAGCCATCTGTCCCTTGGTATTCCTCTCAGCCTCCTACCCCTCACCTCCATAGCCAACATCTTCCTCGGCTTCTCCATTTTTTCACATGACCATATCACCTTAGTCATGCTTTCTATACCCTGTCTTGGACTGGTTCTTCCTTAACTATTCTTCTTATTCTCTCATTTCTCATTCTGTCAAATTTTGTCACACCGATCCTGCTTCTCAAAAAATCTCATTTCACCTGCTTGCATTCAGCAATAATAGGATTGTAATAATTTTATTTTCTAAATAATGATAACATTAATACTCACTTGTCTCACAGTTTGTGCCCAAGAACGGCGGCTGACAGTGACACTTGAAACCGGCCGACAAGTCCTCGCACCGTCCATCATTAGAGCATGGGGACGATGCACAGTCGTCAATGTCAACCTCACAATTCCCTCCTGTGTAGCCTGGGGCACAATCACAGCTAAAAAAAACCACGACGACAACCTAAGTTTCACAAAGTTGAACTAATCGAGAGAATAGGTGCAGGATTTAGAAAGTCACCAAGATTTTAGAATAGGAGAAGTTTATATTTGATTTTACACTAGAGTTGGGTCAAATCCACTATTTTACAAATCTGAATCTACAATTTAAATTTAAATCCTGAATATCGAATCCGAATCAAAATCCAAATCTTGGAAAAAAATATGAATATAAGAGAAAATATAAATATAATAGAATAACAGAAAATTCAAATAACAAGTAAATATTAAAAAAAAATTCTTATAATCCATTCATAATAACATTCATACATTCAGTTAAGTGTAAATTATTGCTCTGGGGACTGGTTAAGTTCATCTTATAATAATTATCATAATTGGTCCCAAACTACAAATAAGCAGTATTAGACCTCTAAAAAAAATTTAACTTGAAAATTTAAAAGAAAAAAAAACTTATTTTTTAAGGGTTTGAGTATCAAATCCAAAATTTTCTCACATCCTTGAATCTGGAATATCCTTGAAAACTCAGAGGATTCGAGGGACCATCCATCCCTTGTATATATCACCATGACTTACTACCTGTTCAAGTTATACACATTTCTACAAATTACACTAATGAATTGAGGATGAGGAAGGTTGAATTTAAAGGAAGTGTACCCGTATTTTCATTGGGTGAAAATGGAAAACCACCCTCAGTACACCCGAATGGGATTCGAACTCCAATATCCCTGTCACCGGCAGTCTAGTCCAACACGAGAGTGACACCTTAGACCATGCTGTCACCGAAATAGGTTATTTTATTTTACACAAATTAAAAGGCCGAGTATAGTTACGTGAAACCCATTCACATTAGTATGAAGAGGGAATGGGAAAAGCCAAGTGATAAATACATCAAACATGGAAAACCGTCTCACATTGCACCCAGCCGAGATTCGAACCTCAACTTCTTAGTCAGTTTATTGCAAGTCTGATGACCTCTTGTGTGGGTAACCTTAGTAGTTAGTGTTTATATTTAAGTTTAACCTATTTTGTGGTATATATTTTTCAAATTAGTGTTGATTTACTATACTCAAGCATAATAGACCTGTAGTTTTGCGAATGACTGAGACAGCTCCCGCCATTGTTGCAAGGCTGGAAACTGCAGAGGTCCAACTCCTCCTCCTCACAGTGCTTGCCAGTGAAACCAACCTGACACTCGCAAGTGTAATTGGCTACACCGTCGACACAGGTCGCGTTGTTTAGACACGGCGACACGGCACACTCATTAATATCCTCTTCACATGTGTCACCTATATAGCAACAAGCAAATAATTGTTAGTTGAAAAAGAAAATCACTTACAGAAGGGAAAATAAATTCAGGGACACAAAAGAATTAAATGCTTTTTCCACGATGCAATTTTCAATTCACTAACATTCGCTGAAGCAATTTTTCGATTGATTGAACAAGAACAAAGGGCACACAGATGACGTGCTGGTAATGCGTAAGCTAGCACACAATACTTGAATGAAACTTTTAATTAGAGATGGGTCAAATCTTCTAGTTCTTGAATCCAAGTCTCGAATCTGAGTCTCGAATTCATATCTTTAAACTTCCTTTGAATCTCGGATCCAGATTTTAATCCTCAAATCTTTAAAAATGTACAATTTAAGTTAAAGTGAAAATATTTAAAATTGAATTTTAAAAAAAAGCTGTGGTGCCAGTGACAAATGGTATTTTGTTTATCATGTCTGATACATTATAAATAACAAAGAGAACACTTTTTTAGTAAATTAATTTACTATATTAATACAGCTTTATCTTTTTTTCTTTTCTTTTTTTGTTACTCTTCCAACTTCACAAGTCTATATGATTCCTTTTACCAATTTGCTAAAAATGATTATATCAAGTTGAGGTGTTAATAATTTTATTCGAGAAACTCTATTGAGATGTGTGCGAATCTCAAATACCATAGGATTTGAGGGAATCTAGGATTTGAGCATCCCATCTCTACTTTTGATACATTACACACCTTGAAATCCTTCAGAGCAGAGACAGATGAATTCATTGATGGAGTCGATACAGATACCCCCATTCAAGCAGGGATTGGACGAACACTCGTCTATTTCTACCTAAAAAGATATAGTTACTGATGTAAAAAAAATATGTATATGTTTTATTATCTTAAGAACGGTAGGTAAATCCAAAAATATTGGTTTGAAAAAAAAAAAAAATTTGAGAATTTGGATGAAAGTGAAAAAACTCTGTATATTAACATTAATATTTATTTTTCAGAGATACTAACGCTTATTGCTGGGATCACATGTAACATAATTTCACTTAACTTTCACTTATAATGTTCATGTAATGTAAATTGTGAGATATGTTCCACTTTTCATTGGAACAGTTGTTCCTTTTTAATAATAATAATAATAATAATAATATTTAGCACCGCGTCTTACTACCCATTTGGGTTATACGCTTTAAGTACTAACTAAACTAATGGATTAGGAAAATGGGAGGGTTGAATTAGAGGAAGTGAACCCGCATTTGCGTGGAGGGAGAGTGGAAAACCATTTAGGGAA
>CABFOV010001879.1:28813-68254 GCA_902141375.1 Timema poppense | reverse complement strand
CCATTTAGGACCCCCCCCCCAGTTCACCCAACCGAGATTCGAACCTCGATCTCCCCGTTCTCAGCAGTCGAGCTCAACATGACTAGCGCGTTAGCCAACTACGCCACCGAGGCAGGTTTGTTCCTTTTTAAGTGTTTATCTATCTTTCTTGTACATTTTTTCATAAATAATGATAAGTAATTGAATAGACATTGCTTGCAACATGATTGGCTGATAAGAATATGTGGTACACTTCACTATGTAATGTTATGTGAAAGTTCTCCTCAGGGCAACTCTTACATCAAGTGAACGTCCCATCAACATTAAGTTAAGTGTATTGTGATGTCTTCCGTTTAAGTATTTTTTTTTTAAATTATGAGTAACTTTATGTTACATGAATGATAACTTTATTGTGATTCCAGCATTAAACTCTACAGACATTGCAATTATAACCATGTAATCTCTTACAAGGAAGTGAAAAGTGTGTCTTGGAGCAAGTAGAATAGTTTAGTCGATAGAGCAATGGTGTATTAAACTAAAGACCCTGTGTTGGAATTTATGTCCAAGACATAACTTTCGAAACAGGTGTACCTCACTTTAAAACACTTTGTTTTAGAGCGCTTCAATAAAATGGCGCTTTTCAATTAGTGCTTGTGCTCTCGCTTGCCTTGCTCTTAAGGGTGTTTTTGGAAGTTTTAAGTTTAACAATACATTAATGTAGTAGTATTTTTTTTATTTTGCATTGTTTATTTAGGTCTAGAGCTATTACACACTTAGTAGATTATAGTGTAGGGTTTGATATGGACAGGCAACTTAAAAAGAAAAGTCTGTGATTTGATTAAAGGCACTATTCGCTTTACGGCGGTGGTCTGATACCCAGCCCTCTGTATTAGCGTGGTATGCTAGTAAAATGTTTGTTACCTCACATGAAGCTCCTGTATATCCCTCACTGCAGACACACTTGTAATTCAGTCCATCTCTGAGACATGAGCCTCCGTGAAGACACGGGGCAGAGTCACAAGAGTCCAATACTATCTCGCAAAGGTTACCTGCACAAAATTAGAAGTAAAAGGATATATCTTCAATATAAGTGGATTAGTTAAGAGATACTTTTTGTATTTACATTCATGTGTTAACAGTTCCTTCAAATGTATTTATTTGTAAAATATGTCCTGGCTGAGGGATTTGAGCCCTAATAAGTTGGATGAATGTGCCACAGCTTTACTGAATGAGATACTCAGGACTACTGGAATATAATGTATGTACTGACGCTACTGTACTTTTTACCTATTGAGAATTTTAGGGGTACTTTTAATGTATGGAATGGTATATCTTTTTAATATTGTGTTGTAAGCCTGGTCTTAAAATATAGAATATGCGATCAACACATCTTCAGTGCTCTTTATCAGTGATTTTCAATGTGAGGTATGCGAAGACAACTTAGGGGGTGTGTAAGATTTAAAGATTATATATTAAGAGATCTTATTTAATGATAAACACTGAAAAGTCAGGGCTAGATCTAGGGTAACCACAAGAGACCTGGATGTATGGACATGAGACTTGGGAGTGCCATTTTTAATACATATTTTGAATGATTTTTTTTTTAGATTTCGATTATATAATATGTATAGCTTGGTTGCATTATACACCAGCTTGTTTGGGGGTTCAAAGTTGAAGATAAATTATATCTTAGGATACACGAACAAAAAAGGTTGAATATTGCTAGTCTATATTATATATCTCTTTAAGGAAAACCTCTTTTCGCTTTATGAGGTAGTTGTATTATATTCGGAAGAAGGTACAGGAAAGGTGGATAGAAACCTATAAAAGGGGACAAACACAATAATATGGTTTTTACAATGAAAAGAAGAACACAGTTCACACTTTACATTGCTGCCATTGGACAAAGAGGTAACCTTTCCGATACCTTCTTCCAAATATAATAGTCTATACTATGATTATACTTCATAATATATATTCTAAGTTTTTGCTAAAAATATTTGTGGTCATGGGAATACTCCCCCTTGGGTGCGCTACTAACAGCTACATATATAATTATAGGCAGCAGTTAGTGGGCAAAATGAAATCACTCTTTATCTAATTTATTTCATTTTCTTATTTATTTATATTTAGCACCGTGTCTTACTACCCGTTCGGGTTATACGCTTTACGTACTAATTACTCTAATGGATTAGGAATTGGGAAGGTTGAATTAGAGGAAGTGAACCCGCATTTGCGTGGAGGGGGAGTGGAAAACCATTTAGGAAAAACCACCCCCAGTTCACCCAACCGAGATTCAAACCTCGATCTCCCCGTCCTCAGCAGTCGAGCTCTACACGACAAGCGCGTTAGCCAACTACGCCACCGAGGTGGGTCATTTTCTTATTGCTAGAAGTAAAATACCACATAATTTTTATACCCATTGTTAGGTAATACCATTTGATGAATGAATATTAAATAAATTTAATTAATATGCACTTTAAGAATGTACATAAATTCCAACATGTATAATTCAGCCATTATTCAACAAGTGACCGTCAAAGCCAGCTCTTTATAGAGAAAGAGTTATTTTTTAATATGGATACAAACCGGCAAATCCTGGAGCACAGTCACAGACAAAGTATTGCCTGCCCAAAGGCTGGCACAATCCCTCATTAAGGCAAGGGCTAGAGAAACACTCATTAACGCGTAGAAGTTCGTTGTGGGACCCGTAGCACACTCTCCGACCGGGCAGCGGCTGTTGGTAGCCCTCGGGACAAGGCAGGCAAGGGTTCAGACCTGTGTAGGAGACAGTGTCTGGCTGGCACAGGGCTGACAACATAATATACACATGTTCACTACTATTCATACCAACCATGGGTAAGTCCTTTTAGGTCCTTGACCTTTGTTATACATTTGAGTTTTGAGAATTAAAAAAAAAACAGATTAAAATATATATTTTTTCTTAAAATTCATAATTGGATTATTTTTCAGAGCTAGCTTATTACAGGAGTGGTTTAGCCCAAAATAACTTTACGAAAACAATCCAATTCCAAACTATTAATTTACTGTTTTATTGAATGTGGATAAATATTTTAACAACACATTTAAAACTTTATTCTCACTTTCTAAAGTAACAGTAACTTAAGAATTAATGTGATTATGTAAACCTCTAATGCTAACCTTGTGTGTGAGATTCAGGAGTCACAGGAAAAATAGAGATTCAAATTTGAGATTCATACTCTAAAAAAATAAGTGGTGTGTGTGTGTGTGTGTGTATGTGTGTGTGCGTGACTACTTCTAGTATAGAAGACAGAAGAAAGGAAGAAGAGGTCACCTTTGTGCATTGGATTCTTCACACATTTTCCCTCTTTCTCTAGGTGGGCTTTCTTCAATAAATTTACTCTTATTAGTTTATTTTTCCCTTTTCTTTATTTTTTATCAATTTTCATTATTATAAAATTATTTAGCCACTGGGCCACCTCATTTTTAAACATTCTTCTATATAACAGTATTTATAGAGAAATGTTTAACAATGAGGTAGCCCAGTGGTTAAATGATTGTACAATAATGGAAATTGATAAAAAAATAAAGAAGGATAAACTGAAAAAATGTGGAAAACCTTTTATTCTCTTTCTATAGATGTGATTTATTCACTCAATTTTCATTAAAATAGTTTAGTTTTCTTAATTAATTTTCATAACAATAGGGCGCCGCTTGACGGTGTTCCGCTAATAAGACAGTTGTAAATGTTATACATTTCCCTAAGTTTGATGCTTGTCTCGCTTTCTCGGCGTTTTTTGGCATGATGCGCACTGTGAATGGCTTTGGCCACCATTTTATGTCAGTAATTCAGTCTGCTTCTAGTAAATATGGGCACTAATTGAATGATTTTAGCAATCAATTATTGAATTGTTAAAACTATCAAATGATCATTTAATAATTTTCTTTGAATTCTTTTTATTTGATTGTTTTCAATTGTTTCTATTCGAATGAATGATTTATTTACTATGCTGTATGTGTATATCATTATCTACAATCATCACATAACAAAGCTAACTACTCAAAATGATGATGGCAGGTATTTTTCCGCTTCCCTGCGCCTTGAAATACAAACACACGACAAATATAAACACAGCTCAATAATTATTAATTATATTCATTGATAGAGGTTTTACCAACTGTGTTGATGAATGTTGAGTCCTTGATTTGAAAAAGTATTTTAGTTTCACATTTATTTAATTAATGTAGTGTGGTAAGACACAATGCTAACTAAATAAATATATATTATTTTAAAGATGAAAGGCTTTTTTCCTCTTTAAAGTGGGGCTTTGGGACCTAACCCACTATACTAACAGGTTCCTACTGTATTCTATAAATATTTATAGAATGGTATTTTCTGAATCTGGAATATATAAGTATCATTACCCACCCCGCTGGTGTAGTTGGCTAATGCGCTGGTTTTGTGTTGAGCCAGACTGCCGAGGACGGGGTGATCGAGGTTCGAATCTCACTCGGGTGAACTGGGGCTTGTTTTTCCTAAATGGTTTCCCACTATCCCCCCACCCAAATGCGGGTTCACTTCCTCTATATTCAACCTTCATAATCCCTAAATCCATTAGCGTAATTAGTTCTTAAGTGTATAACCCGAACGGGTAGTAAATAAAAAATAAAAAGTCTAAATTTTTTTTTTAGCAGTGAGTCTCACTATCTGTTTGAGTTATATACTTCTAAGACTGATATTTGAGACTCTAATGGGGCAGTAAAACTCACCCTTGCACCTGGTAACAAGATCTAACTAGTTTGATTCTGACACATCACATACACATTATATTAATTTGCGAATATTAAATTCTAGCTACAAATACATTTAATAAAAATGTTTGTGTGTAGTAGACCCAACCTTTACAATCATTGGCTCCCTTAGCTCCTCTTCTCCTTGTTGTGGTATTGCTCGGACACCTAAGACATTTCGTCTGTCCTTGAAGTGTCTGATAGCTGCCCACTTCACATGTTGTGCAGGGCTTCAAACCTGGGATCTCCAAAGTTGGCCTTCTTTTGCGGCCAAAACACCCCGGGGGACACAGTGCTACAAACGTAGATAGCATTACATTACTTTACTTTGGATTTTTTTTTAACTTTTCAACTAAACTCATAATCATCATAACAACTTTTTCCAGCCTGTGACCAGGTCAGTTTAGTAAAATGTCTCCATCTTCCTCTATTCTTCCACTACTCTTACTCCTTTAATCCCTTCCATTCTTCTCCTCTCACGTGAACACTTCCTGTTATCTGCTCTTTCTATCTCTTTCTTGGTCTCCCTTGTGGGGTTTTTCCCCTTCATACATCATCTTCCTCATTCTCTTTAGTATTATTTCCTTTCCATACTCATCCAATGTCCTTACCATCTCAATCTTGTTTCATCTACTATCTTTTGTACTCCCTGTACACCCACTCTTTCCCATATTTTCAACTTAACTATCTTTATAAGTACCTTTCTTATTTTTATTATATCCAATAGAAATATTTCTTGTGCATTTTCCCTTGTACATATGGAGATTCATGTCCCTTTTGGAGTACCTCTAAATCAAAACTTGTTTTTTATCTTTAGATTTCACAAGTCCAGCCCTTTTGGCCATTGTATCTGCACAGCAAATTATTGATTTTATGAATTTGATTTATATCACAAAAAAAGAGATTATCTCAGAAAGTTATTTAAGGAACCCCTCCCCCTCTGAATAAGTACTTTAATTTTATATTTTAGTATCAAATATTTAAACATGCATTATTCTGCTTTATTGGGTTTTATTTAAATAATGTTACTGTTTATTAATTATTATATATGATATTCCTCATTGAATTGTTTTTTGTTTTTGTTTTTTGTCTCCAATTAATAATTTAAATTGTTGTTTAGCTCTAAATTTAAAAATAAGGAAGAGTAAGATAGTAATAAAGGAGTGATCTACAAGATGTACTATGTAGAAATATTGACATACATCATGGAAACGTGGGTAACAAAGAAGCAGGATAGAAGCAGAATTCAAGCCTGTGAAAAATTGCTGGGTGGTACTATAGGAGTGACAAGAATATATAGGATGATAAATGATAAGGTGAGAAGGATAGTTAGGGAAGAGCCAGTCCAGGACAGGATATAAAGGTCACGACTAAGGTAGTAGAGCCATCTGAGGAGAACGGAGGATAAGATATAAAAGAAGATGTTGGATGATGAATTGAGAGACAAGAAGACCAAGAGGAAGACAAAGAGACAGATGGCCGGAGAGCATGCAGAGGAGTGTGGAGTACTAGGGCTTGTGAAAGTGAAAAAAAAAAACAAAAAATAATGTCACCATTAATGCCCTGGAGCCAAGAAAGTCTAGACATACTTACGTCTACACTCCTGTATATTCTTGGCATGTATTCTCCTGGTGGAGGTGCCTAGGGGGCAGAGTTCACATGAGGTCTGACCTTCAAGTGGCTGGAACCGACCAAACCCACACGACTCGCACAAACCAGATGTGATGTTATGGGCTGTGCCGATAGGACACTTCACTGCAACCAACATATGTACACTGTGTTATAGTAAAATATAGTACACTTCTCTGCAAAAAACATATGTACACTGTGTTATAATAAAACATAGTATATTCCCTTCAACAAACATAGTTATTTTCACTGTGCTATAGTAAAATATAGTATATCTTCCTTCAATCAACATGAATCGAACACGAAACCCTTAACTCTGTAGACAGGTACACTACCAACTGTAGGACTCTATGATCTTAAAATTGCAGGAATCAGTTTGTACCTTATTTTTTAATTTCTCTATTGTACCTGGTTTGTGACACACACGTATTTAAACAGCCTGTATTTTTTGAATATTTTTTGTAAATATTTCATAATTAGTTTGCATTAAATGTAGAGATGAATCAGTACTGTCATTATTAGTTTTTGTTAGTTTTTCTTATGCATATTTTAATTCGATTCCTTCTCTATCATTACTATTTCATATCAGTGATCATCCAACATGGTTATTATAATAAAATGTTGGTCAGACTAAAGGCAAGAAAAAAAAGGTCCAGTTTTCATAAGAAAGGCCTTTTATAAGATATAAAAAATTTCTTGTGGCCAACATTGATCATATTTTACCATATTATTAGTGTTATTTTATAGGTATTGGTAATTTATATCAAAAGTGACAGATGCAGATTTACATGGCCTGACATGAATACATGAAATAAGATCTAGTAGCTTTTTAAACTGTTAGATAAGGCTCTTCCTAAGAAAATTGGACTGTAGTTACCAACAACTTTTTGGTAAAGATGCTGGTAGAACAATTGTGTCCAGCCGATTATAAAACTTTTGGTATTTTTTATCAATCTTATCAATATATTCATGTCATAACGAATTATAGTCTAACTATCTATACCAACTGGCACCATTTACAAAAGTAGCACATTATTGCATTACTTGAACAAGTAATATGGCGAGTTTCAACTATGAGGACTTTAACAAGTATAGAATTTTATTTAAATATTGCTCATTAAGAATAATTTATTCTAATTAAACTAAATTAAAACCTACCAACCCACTTCATAATAAATATCAAACCTTAGTTGCAATTTTTTTTTTTACAATAATGTAAATTAAAAATTGATTGAAGAAAGCCCACCCAAGGAAAGAGGAAAAAAACGTGTGAAGAAGCCATTGCACAAAAGGGGGAATCTTTTTTCTTTTTTATATCTTCTATAGTAGAAATAGTCACACACACACATATAAACACAAACATAATTTTTATATTTTGGAATTTTCCTCTTTATTTTTTTGGATAAAGGCAATAATTCTAAAACTCACTTTGGTGGCCAATTGGTCTATGGCGCTACACTCGCAATAGACTAGACCAGGGGCTGCCAACCCTATGCCCACGGGCACCATGGCGCCTGCCGAACCTTTTGCGCCTGCCCGTCACTTTTTGACCACAGCTAGAAAGTTCTTGACTAATAATTTTAATTAGTCACTTTTCCGACAAAAATCAAGTTTGTGCTTATCTCCAGGTATGCTGTTCTAAAGAAGTTGGTGATTGAAAGCCCCCTCATTCCAATCCCTCCCTCTCATTCCTCTTTCTTTGCCGGCTCATTTTCAAAGTGTACTTTATTACTCGGAACTATCATTCTACTTACTAATACCATGCTAATAATTCTATTTCCTTTGTAAATATCTTGACATGAGTCTCCCAACTTTGTTGCTTGAATAAACACAATAAATATATATTTTTTAAATGTACCTAAGCACCAAAATGGTGCTGAGCAGTGAAATTATTTCCTTGTGTATTTATTTTGGTCTAGTTAAAACCGTAAACAAAGAAGTATTTTTTTTTATTGATATTGACTTTTGGTTTGGTAAAAATTATTTCAATTGTTTATATTGGTTTTGGACTAACTTTGCGTTAGTACCATCTGCGCTATTTTATATGCGAATTTTAATTCTACAATTTTTTTTAATATGTATTTTTGTGTGTATGTGTGTTATTTGCATTATGAATTATGTTCCGTTATAAGTTTACCTTGAAAAAGTGATTGGTGCCCGCCGCACTACTGTTAGTTTAGAATGTGCTCAAAGGTGTAAAAAGGTTGATGACCTCTGGACTAGACCGTCAAAGATGGGGAGATCGAGGTTCGGTCCCAGTCGGGTGTACTAAGGGTGGTTTTTCCTAAATGGTTTTACACTCTCCCTCCACACAGATGTAGGAACACTTCCTCCAAATTCAACCTTTATAATCCCTAACACAGTAGTATGATTATACTCAAATGAGTTGTGCTAAAAAAAGCCTAGATATAAAAACTATGTTTATGTTTAAATGTGTGTGTGACTTTCTACTAAAGAAGCCAGATTAAATTAAGAAGATTTCACCTGTGTGCATTTGATATTTCCTGCATTGTTCCTATTTCTCTGTGTAGACTTTATTCACTCACTTTCATTTGTTAGTTTATATTTATTTATTTTATAAATTTCCATTATTGCATAGTTATCTAGTTATTGGCCCTTCTCATTGTCAGTCACAAAAATGGTAATACCGCGCGCGATGTTAAGAGGAACATAAATACATACTATTAGCCGATTATGGTTGCTGGTGTCAAACCAAGACCTCAAAGACCTGTATTAATAATGATGATGTTGATGATGATGATGATAATGGTGATAATAATAAAAATAATAATGAAGCTGTTAACGAAAATTATTACTCATGGAAAAAAGAAGAGAAAATTGGATAAGAACAACTAATAATTATATTGTGATGATAATGATAATAAAAGATTTTGTGTTAATTATTTTTAAATGGCTCATATTAGGACACTACTTAAACTAGCGTAACAGAGACCTAATACTTCAATCAAGACCCTAACATAAAAATGGATTTTTTGGGTATAGAAAAACACAGACTGTACATAAGCGATAATTATATTACAGGTTCCTTGAACCAGGCAGGAAGTAAACTGGGATCCCTCGGGCCTATTGCTAACCTCTATGAACCCTAGAACCTACACAACCACATTTTGACTATGATAAAATGCCTAGCGAGACCTAAATACCAAAGTCCATAACCAACCTAACAATTTCTCTGAAGGTCAATACTGAATCCTGTTTAAAGGTCATTGCTAACCAGTCGAGAATGGAGTAAAAAAAAACAAGAAGTTTACTACACCGGTATCATCTTTTTTACAACTCAGTCAAAAGAAATACCTCAATAAGGTTTGAATGAGGTGTTTTTTAGCTATCACTCAGAAAAATTAGAAACACCACTTTAAATTAAGTATAATTATGGAATAGGTAATAAAATGTCTAACAACACAAATGTATTGTTTGATTGCTATCCATTTCACTCGGATAGTCAATATACAGAGTGCCGAGATACAAAAACTATCAGCACCTGCTGTTATTGGGAGTCAGTTACAAGAATATCTCTAGAGAATACACTAAGCAACATTACATTACTTTACAACAAGTCTCAACAAGAATTCGAAGTGCCCACAGCCGGTTCACCATTTATCACGTGCAACAGTAATGCAAGTAATATTTCAGAATATTTCAATGAAATGTTGAATGTGTCTCGAACACAATGCTACGATGATACTTTGAGAAGTATGAGCCTGATTGCCGCCATCGGTGCAGTCATCAATGGCTTGGTGTTTGTGGTTGGTTCAATATTTAACTGTTCGGTGCTGATGGTCTTATGTTGGAATCGTTCCCTTTGGCAGCCTCTCAACTTGTATATTGTGAGCACCGTGCTGGCCGATCAGATAATGGTTTTCTTTGTCATTCCAATTCAAATAATGAATTGGTATAAATCTTACTATTGGACATTTGGAGAAACGATATGTAAGCTTTGGCATGGCACTTTCTTTATGTGTTACACGGTTGCTGCGTACACAGCAACTGCTATCAGTGTTGAAAGATTTATTATAATAGTGAATTGTTTCCAAAGTCGAGGTAGGTCATCATCGTCCAGAACCAAGAGGCGAACAATTATTGTTAACATTTGCGTGTGGTTGTTCGGGATGTTGTGGAGTGTGCCTGCTCTTGTGACAGGTTATGTTTCCAGTGATAGCAAAACTTGCTTTTATTTCCATGATAAGGAGCATGGTGAAATGTATCGCCATTATAATCATAACGCTCAATTATTAACCTTATTCATTATACCATTTTCAACTATAGCAGTTTTTTATATCATCACATTCTTCAATCTGAAGACGACCAGTAAATGTGTTGCAAAAGAATCTAGAAGCAACCAAAGTGAGATTAAGTCTCGAGAGAAAATTAATAAACTATTCATTGCAATAATCGTTACATTTTTCTTTTGTCACATTCCCAGAAATATATGGTTGTTAATTGATGTGTTGATAGACTTGTCTGCACCACGGGATTTGGCTCAATTTCATGCTTCTTACAAGGTGACTCTCTTCCCTTTCAACATAAACTTCTGCTTGAATTCTGTCATAATATTGCTAATGAGTGTCAAAATACGCACCAAATTCTACCAACTGTATGGCGCAAAAATTAAAAATAAGAATATAGGATCAATGAACTCAAATAACACCGAAACAGAGAGTTTACCTAGTACTCAGGATTCAATAGGAATTAAAAACATTTATGAAACTCAAAATTTTACCAAAGTTTTTAATGTTCCAGCATTTCCCATAGAAAATTTAAAGGATAACATGAGTGATAAGTTTTCAACAATTGAAAATAAAAGTGTGTCTGGTATTGTCACTGTAAGAGGACAAATGCTACATGCTCCTTCAGTTCCTGAGAATGAAACTCCTTCAAGTTCCTTCAACACAATGGAAAGCACTCACATGTAATCAAACTATACAAATATGTTTCAACTAAATAAACTTTACATTATGGGTGTGCCACTTTTTAAATGAAAAGCAAAGTTTGAAACATATGAAGCTGAAGATGAAAATAGGGTTTGTCATGGTTTTGCCTCATGGCATTTCTTTAAAATTGTAAGTCATACATTAAGGACATCTAAGTAGAGAAAAAGGTTGAGTTGATGACACATCTGAATATATCTACGTTTATGTTTTATATAGGGATACAACCCTCGAATCTATCGAATCCTTAAGGGTATTTGAGATTCAAGAATTTGATAAAATTATAGAGTTTATACTAAAAAAATCAATTTACAAGTAAAATTTGTCTTAGAGCTTTAATTACTGCCTATTGGTGTTCATAACCAACATAATGATAGGACAAATTCAACAACCAGACCTCAGACCAGTAATTTAACCCTTAACTGAATGTGCAAACATTATAATGAATGGATTCTAAGAGAGAATGTTAACCTTTAGTTACTATTTGTATTTTACATTATTCTACTATATTTACTCTTAGGTTCATAATTTTTTCTACGATTCAGATTTGAGAATCAGGATTCGAAGGTAAAATAGAAATTTCAAATTCAAGATTTTGATTCGACCCATCTCTAGTTTTATATGTCATTTTATCACAAGTAGGTGTAAAAAAACAGGGTTGTAATTGTTCTAAAATGATTATAAGTTGAGGTATGTCATATTTAGTGTTAAATTTTAAGTATGTTCGTAATACATGAAAGTTTAACTTCTTCCTTTGAAATGTTTCAAAGATGCAAAGGTCATTGTGGATGTTAAAGCAAAGGCGATTTGACCTTTGCTTCTGACATTTTGAAGCTTTGCACACCCTTTCTGACATAAAAATTTAAACAATAAATTGAAGTAATTATACGCTAAATAATAAGGTTAAAGATTTATAAAATGCATGTAACGATAAAGTAGCTAACATATTAACTTGCTTATAAAGCTTTTGAATAACTCAAGAGTCACCCCAAGGGATTCATAGGCTATTTATAAAGTTAAGGACTATATGAAAAGCTTTCTCACGACAGAGTTGAGAGATTTGGTGCACAATGTAGTAATGCAGTAAAAAAAACCTTCATAAATATTATGTCTATTAAAACATATTATCTAATTAATTCAAATTAATCAATCAATTATAATAATTTATAAAACAGGTGAAATATTGTGTTTTTTAAACAAATGTTTTGATCTGGTCCATAATTTGCAATTTTTCTGAAATAAGTTAATTACAATAAATTCTCGATTATCCGCAGGTGGATTATCCACGGCATCATCAACAGCAGGGAATAAGTTTTTTAAAAACGCTGCATTCATGGAGAATACAGGGCTACTGATTGTTGTACTTGGTAAATACCTAAGGAAGATGTAAAAAGTTTATGTAAGGGGGGGCTGCACTGGAATAGACCCATAACCTACTTAATTATCTTGGAACAGGAAGATGAAACGCTACTATTTGAAAAGCTGATATTATGGAAAACACATAGACAAACAAGGAAAAAAGGAAGCCGCTTCAATAAAGCAAAAGACTAATAAAAACTTTTTAAGTGATGTGTCCATTTTGAATAAAATGTACATTGATTTAAAGGTTTTTTTTATTATCTTAGTAAGTTCACAAACACAATCATTATAGGTGAGAACTAGTTTGAATTGAGTGTAGTACAATCTCTTGTTTTACTAAATAGTCGGATTTTTTGTGGTTTTGTGTTATCCGTGGCACCCATCCCCTCCATTACTTCATATAATCGGGAGTTAACTGTTTATTTGTTTTGTGACTATACCGAATGGATTAAATTAGTAGTAACGATTTTATGGTCAATGATGAAATACTCATATGTATATTACCAATTAGTAAGAGATTTGCCTGTTAATGAAACAATTAATAGTTCACTCAACAATACATTGGTTTCTAGACATTCAGGAATCTTGTATTAACGAAGTTATAATGGGCAACCCAAAAATAAAAAACATATTGTATTAGTCACCTAAAAATATAAATAGTCTAAGCATGTGTGAATCCAAGATTTTAAATGTTGAATCAAATATAAATCTTTGTTTGCTAATACGAATGTGCGAGAAACATTTTTACAATTCAAGAAGATATCGAGACAAGAATATGAAAAAATATATATATGCGAGAACGAGACGAAAAAAAACATCCTTTGAAAACACAAAATGGAAATAATGTTTAACAAAGTAAATATGTATTTTATAGAGTGCTAAAGATCCTTTTGACATTTGGGCTGGTGCTTGTTTTGGATTATCTTATAGTTCATTCAAACACTTAAAATATAACTTATACACCTTTTAAATGCAATTAGTAAAATAATGATGACTCAATGTATACTATTTATAATGTAATTTTGTATTGAAACAGTTTATAATATCAAAGTTTTATGTTGAAAAACAATATTTATAACTAAAACATTCCTTTATGGAGGTTGTTTTTGGGGAAAAAGTGATGCCTAATTTTGGGTCTGTAAGGTATTATTTGAAATAATAAATTCTCTGATTGGTTTAGGGAAGTTATTGCATTTCGATTTTTTATTTTTTTTTATTTCAAATTTCTCAAATTTTTTATTTATTTTTCAACTTTCAAGACAAGATCGAGAAATCTT
The DNA here is from genome assembly GCA_902141375.1 of Timema poppense. Lineage (NCBI taxonomy): Eukaryota > Metazoa > Arthropoda > Insecta > Phasmatodea > Timematidae > Timema > Timema poppense. The sequence goes on along the minus strand of CABFOV010001879.1, from coordinate 54,288 downwards.
TTTCTTGCCTGAGCAAGATATTTTAAAGACTTGCACATTCCTAATTAGTAACCTAAATTGATTTCGAATTGAATATTATGTTTTGGAACATTTTTGAATTGAATAGGGGTTCAAATAGAATATTTAATATCGTTAAAAAGGCATTGATGTAAAAAAAACCAAAACAGGGTGCATGGCGTCACTGGTGTGGCAGGTCATGTAGGCTACCCATTAAAAGAAAATTTGTTACTACCCAATCCCCTGACCTAGGTTTAATTTTATCAAAGATTTTTTAAAAGGGAGTGTGAAACATGCAATGCGGTGTTCTAAAAGAAGAAACCAAGAATTAAATTAAAGTATTTTTTTACTACATGTTGATAAAATACCATAAAATATATAAAGAAATTCTTCGAGATAATTTAATAATTGCACCTCATTAAAAAGTAACTATTTATTATAGCATATATTTTTTTTATATAATGTAACATATCAAGAGGGTCTAACTCAAAAGACTATCTGAACAAATATTTTCAACAGTTAAAAATATATTTCTTTTGTGGTCATAAATAATCACAAAATAATTGTTCACACAGAAATTTGAGGCGTTCATGTATAGAAACAAGAAAAGTCATGCAATCAGTATAATAATCTTTGAAAAATAATAATTTTACGTTTATTTTATCTTTTATAAAACCCTAAAATAATGTATGATTAGGCCATTCGTAAATTTAATAGTTTTATAGTAAAAATCAAACACATATAAAAAATCGTAATCTAAATTTAACATAAAGTTTAAAAACTCAGGTTTAAACAAACACTTTTTTTTTGTATATAACATTAATATTGTGTTTTGTGTTTTAAAATTAGATAGTATGTAATGAGGTATACTGGATGAAACTATCTCAAGATGGAGATGGCTGGCATACTTTTGTAAATTTTCGAGTTCTTAGTACCAAAAAGTTAAATACCAAAGAGTTAAAAATAAAAAGTAAGTTTTAAAACTGACAAACTTATTGGCGAAATCACTACAGAACTGACAAAAAATATGACAAATTGTCTTTTCTTGTCTAATGACTTTTTTACTATTAACATGGGACACTAACGAATATAATACAATTTTTCAATTTTTTTTAACATCTTTTATAGAGATGATTAACATAAAACATTAGGAACATTTTTTTTCTAGCACCGCATTTTACTACCCGTTCAGGTTATACACTTATATACTAATTACACTTATGGTTTTAGGAATTAGGACATTATATTTAGAGTAAATGTACCTGCATTTGTGTGGAGGCTGAGTGGAAAACCATTTTGGAAAAACCCCACTCGGTACACCCTATTGAGACTTGAAACTCAATGTTCCCGTCATATACCGTCTAGTCAACTGCAAGAGTAGTATCTTAGACGATATGGCTGCTGAAGCGGGTATTAGGAAGATTGCTCATAGCTTGAGTCAGTAAAGTTTAGGTTAAGCGAATTATTAATATACATATATATACCCGCCTCGGTGGCGTAGTTGGCTAACGCGCTTGTCGTGTTGAGCTCGACTGCTGAGGACGGGGAGATCGAGGTTCGAATCTCGGTCGGGTGAAATGTGGGTGGTTTTCCCTAAATGGTTTTCCACTCTCCCTCCACGCAAATGCGGGTTCACTTCCTCTAATTCAACCTTCCCAATTCCTAATCCATTAGAGTAATTAGTACCTAAAGCGTATAACCCGAACGGGTAGTAAAACGTGGTGCTAAATATATTATTAATATACATATAGAAAATTTAAATGAGTTGTATGACATATTTTTAATACTAGGGGCAGTTAACATGCCCTTTCTAGACCAACCAATATATGCAAATGACTTACAAACTATTTGTTTTTAAGGCTGTCATGGCCGGCATTTACATTTTCTTAAGCAGTGTGTGTTGCTAATCATTCGGGTTATACACCTATGTACTAATTATTCTAATGGGTTAGGGTTGAGTAATGTTGAATTTAAAGGAAATATACTTGCATTTACATAGAGAGAGAGAGTGAGAAACCAATTAAGACCCCTTCCTCCCCTCCTCAGAAGACCCAACAACAATCAAATCACAATTTCCGCGTCATCACCAGTCTAGTCTATTGCAAGAGTAGCGCCTTAAATGGTGCGGCCAACTAAGCAGGTCAGTGTTTTAATTAAAATTAATGATTTCAAGCTTGAGCAACGCTGAGGGAATAATAATTTCTGATATTTTGGTGATAGTTATAATAGCCAAAATGTCGGATATTAGGGCAGTACTAAAAAATTTGAGTTTGAGTCAAGATTTAGTAACTGCTTGAACTCGAACCAAAGATTTTTACAAAACTTGAAAAATTTTAGTACTCAGAATTTTCGATTCTTTTCTCGAAAATTCATAGTTTAATTAATTTTGATCAATTTTTATATAATTTCATCAAAAATAGTCCCTTCATATTTCCTTTTGTCTAATTAAAAAAATTCTACAACTATATTAAATTTATTGAAAAGTTTGAATTTGGGTGGTATAAATTTTTTCACAAAAAATATGTAATTTTAAAAATATTGTGTTTGTACTGATTTATAGTTTGTTCATGGATTTATTACCAAAATTCAACTTGAAATATTTTTTTTTGCACAAAAATTGCTCTGTACTATCTGTACAATAAAAAAAAAAGTTTTTTATAAAACTTGACTCAAAGTGAAAAAATGCCTACCCGCACACCCCTAGAAATTACCACTCTCTCAACGTGGCTCAGCCTCAAAACTATTAGTTTTAATTTGATTTACAAACTAACTTAATTTTACCAATATATGAAATACAGATTTCTCGATGTGGTTGGTCATTCTGCGAACATTTACACAATAACGACAATTGTCCCACATGAGACAAGTAGCTCCATCCTTTCCCTTTCATGCAAGAATACTAGAAATGTCTGAAAACTCACCACACGTGTTTCGCTTGTATACTGTGCCTTGCTGACACATTATGTGAGGGTCCTTGAGCGCTTTGTAGTGCCTTATTCTGAGCTTCTTCCTGTGAGGACCCACTTCCCCTGTGAGGGAGTTTTTGTTGGCGCGATCCAAGCCTTCTTTTATTCGGTGCATTCCTGACTGTAGAAATGTGGTGGAATCTCCTACAATATTCTCTCTCACTTGACCTGCAAAATAATATAACTATGTATAAAATATTACATACATATATATATATTAGGGATGGGATCTTTGAGTCCCTTTAATACATTAGGAGATTCAAGAAAATATCAAATTCCATATTATAATTATTTGTTTTAATATCAAATTGAAATTTGATTTGATCTAATACTGCTTTTGAAGTTGGAAGATAAAATTACTTTACAAAGTTTGCATGTCATGCATGTCTTGTGGTATAAATGTCACTCAATTGGTGTAAAAATAATTACATGATTAATGTTATATTAGTGAGATATTTCAAATCGGTTCATGATATATAAAAGTTTTCTTCTTTCTTTAAAATATTTTAAAGATGCAAAGGTTATTGTGGGTGTCGAGGTCAAAGGGAAGGAGATTTGAACTTTGATTTCAACATCTTGAAATTTTGTACCCCCTTAATTCATTTATACATATTATATTAGTAGAATATAGATCGGCAATAAATAACTTTAATGGAGAGTTATGAATCTGTGAGAGCACTGCGGAACTCAACTTTGTATATGTTAGACCTAAAGCTAATTTTTTAATTATAGAATAGATTTTTCTGTATTTTACTAGGCTTTAAGTGAATACAAACACATAAAACTAATTATATATTCATTTATATGTATATAGGCTATAATTATACATCTGAATATGTTTGTAGATGTGGCTCATGGCTCTTAGTTCTTAAGAATTTTTCCATTTGTTTGAAAAATATTGCCAGCCCTGGTTTATTTTAAAATTAAAGTTGTTATTAGCTTTTGATTTTGAACATACAAATTTAAATAAATATAGCAAGGACAAGGATTTAAACCTGGAATTTTGGTTTGGGTGATTACAGTTTTTATCCTGAGGTATTACAGACATTCTATAAGTTTTGTTTTTTATCTAAGATGAAGTCAAAGGTTCAGGGTTAAAATTCCTGCCAAAGTAAATTTTTTTAAGTATTATGCCAGCCTAACTTATCAGAAGTTATCTCAGTTAATGTATACTCACCAATCAATTGGAAATTAACATTGATAGTATTGGTCAGGTTGTTAGTATTGGACTCGGTGGTGGGAACTTGTACGTCAGTGGAGTTTCGATTGTCTTCAGTGAAGTTGGTAGCACTGTATGTGGTCGCCATATCAGTACTAGCATTTAAAGATGTCTACGTTGAATCGAGAAGCAAAGTATTTCAAAATAGCTTTATTTTAATGTATAGTAATAAGAATAACATAGGCTTTGCATATCAAACAAGGACTGAAACAACTTATAAATTTATTATTATTAATATTATTATTATTATTTAGCACCGCGTCTTACAACCAGTTCGGGTTATACGCATTAAGTACTAAATACGCTAATGGATTAGGAATTGGGAAGGTTGAATTAGGGGAAGTGAACCCGCATTTGTGTGGAAGGAGAGTGGAAAACTATTTAAGAAAAACCATCCCAGTTCAGCCGACCGAGATTCTAACCTCGATCTCCCCATCCTCAGCAGTCGAGCTCAACACGACTGGCGCGTTAGCCAACTACGCCACCGAGGTGGGTAACTTATAAATAAGTTAAATGGAGTAATAAACAAGGAATAAATTCAAACTATTAAATATAATTTGTAAACGTTGTAATTTTTTAAGGAGTGAACTGACCTGGACCAGTGGTCTCACGGTCTAATTTTTATTTTATTTAGCACTGCATCTTACTACCCATTCGATTTATGCGCTCTCACAGTCTAAGTCGTCAACTTTCCAAAAAGTGGATTGCTGGCGACTGAAAGGTTGATGTTCAAATACTTTCTGAGTGCACTGAAGGGTGATTTTCCCCATCCTCTCTTCAGCTCTCCAAACAAATGAAGGTGCATTTAATCTAATGTACACTTTTTCCCCTCCCTTTACTTTACATCCATCCATCCGTTTCCAGCCTGTGGCCATATATTTACACTACCGGCTTGCTAGGCCTGTCGTAGCTGCATATAATATATAATTTAACTTAAGACTAGAACAAGCACAACATCCAGTATGAGGCCGTTAATTTATCAGTATTAAAGGGTAAATCAGTATTTCATCAATGATAAATTTTTCAGCCGTGCCAGGAATCAAACCCAGAACCCTTAGTTCAGTAGACAGACAAGCTACCAACTGAACTAAGGTGTTGGTACTTTTTATCCCTCCCCCTTAGTTTAAATTGTTAATAACTTTGGTGATAAATGTAAATAGTTTAAAAAAATAGAAGATTGAGTTATAGGTGTTTAAATTATATACATTAAAAATGTAGGCCAAAAATGTAAGTCTGTGCAAAGATTTGAAATATTGAATTTAAATCCAAATCTTTATGCTCTGTATAAGAGTAAAAATTACATATCTTGACATTTGAATGAGTTGTATTAAAATCTAAAAATCTAACATTTGATCAATTTAACTTTTAAAATAAGTTAGCAATAATTTTTACAAGCAGTTAGCCAGGACAGAACTATTATCTGACTTGATCATATAAACTTTTGACTCTGGTAATACTTAATTTCTAATCCTTATTAGGACACAGTTTATTGACCCTAAATTTTTTTTGAACTCAATTAAAAATATATATGATTTAGCCTAGTGTTCAATTTAAATTTGATAACATTTCATTAAAAAAAATTCAGTTCAAATTGTATTTGACACATCTAAATTATAAAATATTCAGTTCAGATTCAATTTGAAACTTTTTCATTTTAAAAGATTCAATTCGAGTTAGTAAGGCAAAGATTCATATTTTATATGGAAAATCTTGGATTCGCACAGGATTTCCAAAGTGACTTATCAAAAGTTTCAACACGAACAAACTCATACATGGAAATGCCATCCAAAGTTCCCTTTGCCAGGATTCTAGCCCTGACCTCAAGGCAAGTAGACAAAGAGCAATGATCAGTACAATGATAATAATTAATTACATTCACTCTAGGAGGCGAAACGGATAAACCGCAGAAGAAGAATTGTCTCAAACCTACCTCTTGGCTGTTGTATATCTGCCTGCGACGTCTCCTGGCCACGCTGTTGGATTCCTCTTCTAGAGAAGACAGTATTTGGTCGCAAGCCGCTTTCATGTCCCCCACTTGACACACGAGGTCTCCATTCCCACATATCTCTGACAACTTCTTCACAATGTGCGCCTTCATGTGTGCTTCAAGCTACAAACACAGAGTTGATTTCAACTGTTTGGAACTTAGAAATCGAATATATTTTATTTTAAAGTAGGAATGGGATAGTCATTATTAAAACTAGGATGCTCAAGTTTTTGATTCCTTGAATTCATAACATCTTGATTAGAGATTGTTGTACCTCACTGCTCAGGCAGCCTTGTATCTTTCCTCCGCACTCGCACCGGCCGCTCTAACCCCCTCCCTACTGCCTGGACCGTTCGCGATCCATGTTTTCTGAGCCGTGCGTGACGCTCCTACCTCTGTAATCAACTCCCTTCTTCCTATTGGCTCACTTGGTGGCCAATAGNAATTCTTGCGAACCACACGGTGTGACCAATTGGTCGGTACGTGTTGGAACTTGCTCTCGTGCTCCCCTTCAGGGAGCATTAGGGCATGCCTTTTGTTCTCGGTTCTCGGTCTTCCTATTGGCTCGCTTGGTGGCCAATAGCACTCTCGTTTTCCCGAACCAATGGGAAGCTCCCTCTTCTCTGATTGGACAAGGCCAGGCAGCAGTGGAGGGTATATAACCCGGTGAAATCTTGATTCGAGTTCAGTGGTGACCCACCCTGGCGAACCACCGTTACGTAAGAGCAATAATAAATCGTCATTATTTTTGGAAAGAGCATTTTTCATCGTCGTCACCTATCCTTCCCCGACTACCCCTTACCTCCCACCGCGACTTCGTGTTGCTGGGACTGTTCCTTTGCCCCCCACCGCAACTCCGTGTTGCCGGGACTCTGTCCTCCCACCCTCCAACCTGTTCATCCTTTCCGACGGTGACCCCACGCGATGGGATACACCCGCCGCGCCGGCAAGACCCACCGACATAAGACTCTAAAGAAGACAACGACCACCAAACAGTACTCCACACATGGACCCATCTACTACTGCAGCCACCAGACCTACGAACGCCAACACTCCGCTCCAGGATCTCCGAGCGTAAACAATTCCTCCCCTCGACTTTCCCCCACACCGACCATCCGACCCCCACCTACTCCAATTTCCCCTTTTAGTCCTGAGGGCTACCGTTTACACACCTTGACCACCCCAGAACCCGCCTATGTTTTCTCCCCCATCTCCCTTCCTTACCCCCATCCACTGGACCCACGAGATCGACGCCTCGTCGCCCGGAAGCTGGACTTCGACGAAACCAAACCACTCCACGTGAAGCCGCAGTAAAAGGGATAACAAGATGTATTAGAGATATATTTCTGAGATTATTACAAATCTCAAATACCAAAGGATTCGAGGGGATTAGAGGATTTTGGCATTCCATTTCTACTTAAAATGGTATTTGAGAGGTTTTAAGATTCAAAAGAATTGTAAAAATATTAAGGATCTGCAAGTAGCCATGAGTTGATTTCAATTCGAATTTGAATGAAAACATCAATAGCAATATTTCAAAGTCAAATTTTCATAGCAAACACATGCATAAGAACTAACAAAAAACATTCATTTTTAGAAATAAAATTTACTTGTGAAAAAAATTATGACCATATAAATTAAAATTTTTAAATAAATTATTGACGGATTCTATTTGAATCAAATTAATTAAACTAAGTATTTATGAGATAAATTGAAAATTCCACATACCAGTACTCAAATTTTTCGAGTATTATAAAAATAGGCGAGTTCAAACAATCACTAAAAATCGAATTTAACTCAAATTTTTAAGTACATGCACACCCCTAAAAATATATCACAAATCTAAACCTGAAGGCCTTTACTTGAAGTCACAATTGTATGCATTTGGTTGAACACAGGCTTGAGTGCTTGAGAAAGGAGAGAATTTTAGTTTATTTTAATTAAAAGATTAAATAAAAATAAATCCATATTCAATATAACTAAACCTTTATTTACTAAGAAATTGATCATTTTATAAACCTTTAATAAGAAATTTGTTTTGTTGAAAGAGAACACATTTTAATTAAATCTAATTAAATTTTTTAATAGTTTTAATTTACATTAACATTGTACTTTGAGGATTCCAATTTGGATTAAAAATCCAAAATAAACTGTTTGAGGTTTACTCAAGATTTGAATTCATCCCATCTTTAATGATTACTTTATTATTATTATTATTATTATTATTATTATTATTATTATTATTATTATATCTTACTACTAGTTCAATTTTATAGTAATAGAAATTAATAGAAATAAAGGAAAGTAAAAATAAACTAATAAGTGTATATTTGGTCAAAATGGAGTAATTTAGTGTTTGTGTAAAGTGTATTCCCTCTCCTCTTTTCGTTTTAAAAAGGCAAAAATGCTGAAGTTTTAATCAATTTGTGTTTAAATGCGTGTGTGACTATTTCTACTATCAAAGGTAGAAGAAAGAAAGAATATGCCACCTTTATGCATTGGATTCTTCCCAAACTTTTTCCTTTTCCCTGTGTGGGCTTTATTCATTAGATTTACACGTATTCTTTTAGTTTTTCTTTATTTTTATCAATTTCTATTATTATAAATTATTTAGCCAGTGAGCTACCTCATTATTTTGCAAGCTTACTATTAGTTCGATTTGTATGCATAAGAACAGGAATGATTAAAGGAAGAAAAATGGTCGAAGGCTAGAGGCATATGGAGGAATTTTACTAAGCTGACCAGGCCACAGAATGGGAACAGTTATTTATGATGAAGATGATGAAGATGATGAAGATGATGATGATGATGATGATGATCGAATCCACTAATTTACAATTTAATCTCCAATTTAATTATGAATCCTGAATCTCGAATACAAATCTGAGTCCTAAAAAAAATCATGAACATAGGAGGAAATATAATATAATAATATTATAGTATAAGTAACTAAATGTTAACATTATTATTTACAATCCATTCATTATAACATAAATAAATTCAGTTGAGTGTTAAATTACTGGTCTGGGGCCTGGTTGTTAAGTTCATCCTATAATTGTAATTGGTTTTGAACCAACAATAAGCAGCATTAAAACTCTAAAACAAGTTTCACTTGAAAAATTCAATTTTTTTAAATTATTTTATTAATTCAAGAATATGTGTCTCAAATCCGAAATTTTCTCCAATAATCTAATCTTGACTGTCCTCAGGAATTTGAGGGATTTGAGGATTCGAGGTCCCTAATGATTTTTTTTTTTCATCGCATCTTACTACCTGTTTGGGTTGTACGCTGATCAAATATTAACACTAATGAGCGTAAGGATGAGGAAGATATAATTTAATCCAAACAATGATGCAACCCTTCCAAACAAACTTATAAATAAACGTTTTCAGTTTCTGTGTATTTATTTTATAAATGTGCGGGCTCCATTTGAGTATCCTTATTAACATTTTATATTGATTTATGGCTGTATATTAACTTAAATGGTCATTTATAAGCCAAATATATTGATATATGATTGCTGTACCTGACTAAGAAAACCAGGGTCTTGACACAATGTTTCTTCCCCATCAAGGGTGATGATACTGTCCTGTGTGATTGTGTTCGGGAGAACTGTCACTGCACATCAAATCAAAGTGAATTATTATTATTATTATTTAGCACCAAGGCTTTCTACCCATTATACTAAGTACTAATTAGGCTAAAGGGTTAGGAATTGGGAAGGTTGAATCTAAAGGAAGTGAACCCACACTTGTGTGGAGGGAGAGTTGAAAACCATTTAGGGAAAAACCACCCCCAGTTCACCCAACCGAGATTCGAACCTCGATCTCCCCGTCCTCAGCAGTCTAGCTCATCACGACTAGCGCGTTAGCTAACTACGCTACCGAGGCGGGTCAGATCTAAGTCATGCAAAGATTTAAGAGGGAACACAAGCAAATGCATGATAAACACTAACCGAGGATCTGAGAGTTAATTTTGAGCAAAAGACAAGTATATTTAAAAATAGTTCCTATAATTATTATTGTGCTTAGTTATTTAATAAAACTATTTAAAAACAAGTTATTTTAGATAGTAAAACTTATGATATTTTCAATGTTAAAATATTAATATGACTGTCATTTAAAATGAAAATTTTGTTTTAAAATCTCTTGGTTAATTAAATAAACAGTAAATGATATTTAATACATATTTATTTTTTATTTATATGATTCAGTTTTAAAATGATATATTTATTCAACCTAAGCTCGATTTGATTTAATACTTGGGAGACTTTTGAGAAGCTCGCTTGAGATTGACTAGAAAAAAAGATCTTGCATTTTAATAATGAACTGGTTAAAAATTTACAACAAAATGTAAAAACAAACCATAATAATTACTGTATATACATATATTATTATGATTAATCATTTTCTTCTACTACCACTTTTTACTGCCTGTTTAAATTATACACATATATGATAATTATTCTAGTGGGGTAGGAATGAGGAAGGAAGCATTTTAAAAGTAATCTAACAGCATTTACATGTGAGGCGAGTAGGAAAATATTTAGGAAAATCTAACCTCAGTTGAATTGACCAGAGTTAAAACAATTGATCACCCCGTCGTCATCAGGACAGACTAACACAAGAGTGACGCCTTATACCATTCGGTCACTGAAAGCGCTGATTAATAGTAAAATTACATAGGTGGTTACATGATCTTTTGTGCCTGACTCGCAATTTACTTGATTGCCAGTGACTGGGAAGTAAAGGTTAAGATCTCGGCCGAGTAGTTTTACACATGTGATTTATTACTGTTGTTTTTCCATGCTCTCTCCTTACTAATGTGGGTGTAGGAGCTCTAAATTATCATCTGCATCATTGCTGCTTTGTTTAAACTGTTAATAACTAAGGGTTTAATTTCTAAAACTGCAAAACCACCCCAGTGCATATTATAATATGTAATTGTCACCACTTGTCACCCCCCTCTTCTATTCACCTGAATCGTGGGTCTAAAATCTGTCAGGATGTGTTATGGCCGAGGACAGGGGGAGGTGATTGTGTATATGACTGTGTGGGTTCGTGATTGACAATTATTTGATTTTTAATGTTTTTATTAGTGCTTCTATCTCTTGTACAAATGTGATGTTGATAGTGATATATCAATGAAAGAACATGAAGAATATTCAGGGGCTTGTGGCTAGGAATAACCTGTCTGACTCCTAGGTTATCCCTACACGGTTCTCAAACCCCGGTACCATGGGCTCGGGCGGTATCCCTCTACCACAAATACTGATGAACCGGCATCCTAACCAGTGTAGTCCCGAATCAGGCAGAGTGACCCCTAGACTGCGATGTTGATTAGTTAACCCCGATGTTGATTAGTTAACCCCGATGGTAGGATACACTACTTTTTATCCTGACTTCTGGCTTGATTTCCACCTGAGTAATGCCGACAATGTTTATGTGGTCAGCTATTCTATTCTATTTGCTTAAGACAAATCACAACAACCTGCAACACTTGTTTTGTCATTCGAAATCCATAACATACAATATTACACAAACACGCCTTCCAGTTTAGGCCGTGCGGTTATATAATATAAAACTATTATTTCAGTTTTTAACTGCGTTTAACTACCTGTACAGGATGATCACATTTAAGTATGCTAATGTAATAGGGTCGAGGGAGAAACCATTTGGGGTAAACAACCCTTAAAATATCCGGCCTGGATTCGAACATCAACTCCCTCATCGCTGGCAAACCAGATTAGGTTAGAATGAAGGTAAGTCCGTGTTCACCAATTCAGGTGACAATACTTGAATAATTTTAGTTTATATTAACTAGGCCTACAAACAGGACCATTCCATAACGATACCTGAGCAGTCAGGAAATGGGTCGACGTCTTTGTCTGGCGTGAGGACACTCCCAGTCTCGTCGTAAGTACAGAAGAAATCTCTCGGCTGGACGGCAAACGCGTACCCCTCCAGGCAAGTGAGTATGCAATGAAGGGAATCAGGATGCAAGGTGCAGTTGGAATGACCATGGAGGGGGTCCGATGGCTCTTGGCAAACATTCTCTAGGAATAATACATGTTAGCCTTAGAACAAAATATCGAATTATGATCACAATATTAGCTAAAACATCTTAATGGAAAGAAAAAAAACATTATATGATAAATAATGGAAATTGACAAAAATAAACAAAAAGGAAAAATAAACTAATAACTCCAAATTTAACGAAGAAAGTCCACCTAGAAAAAGAGGGAAAATGTGGGAAGAGTCCAATGCACAAAGGTGACATCTTTCTTTCTACTATCTTCTAGGTAGAAATAATTAACACACATTTAGACACAAATTGAGTTATTTATTTTGGCATTATTGCCTTTATCAAACAAAAAGAGAAGAGGGAATACACTCTAAAAACTATTTTAAATTTTATAGGACACTATTAGAAAATTCAAAATGGAGTAATTTAGTGTTTGTGTAAAGTATATTCCTTCTTTTTTTGTTTGATAAAGTCAGCAATGCCGAAATATTACTCAATTTGTGTTAAATTTTATGTTTAAATTTATGTTTGACTATTTATACTAAAGGAGATCAAAGAAAGAAATAAGATGCTATCTTTGTACATTGGGCTTTTCCCACATTTTTCCTCTTTCCTTAAGTGGGCGTTCGTAGTTAAATTTGCACTTACTAGTTTATTTTTCCTTTTTTTAAAATTTTTATCAAGTTACATTATTATAAAACTATTTAGCCATTGGGCCATTATCTGTAAATGAATATAAAAGTAAAATAGTTTAATTAATACAAATATGGTTAGTGGGTGTTGGATATTAAAAAAAAAATACAAATCTCAAATCTGAATATTCTTTTTGCTTTCAAATCCTGGATCTCAAATCAAAAATTGAATTTTAGAAAATAAAGTGATTTTATAATGTTAACTTTCCCACAAGAGTTTGATTTTTTTTCCATTCAATTTCAATTCTTTCACAGTAATTCTCAAGTTATTATCTGATAATTTTTTGAACCCTCAAATAACCTTCAGTATTTGATGTTTTAAATAATCTACCCTTCTTATGGCACCTTCACCCCCTCCCGTACCTTCACATTTGCTCCCGCCCAATCAAGGTTCATTAATTAAATGTAACCAGAGACATTCCTCCATCTACCTCCCTCCTCTTAAATTGGCCAAACCCACTGTAGTTACACCAGTGAAAAGTTTTATCTGCAAAGTGGCCAGTTGGCTGAATAAGAACACTCACCTTCCACTGTAACGTTGAAGACACAGGTGCTGTTGTTACTCCACTCATCTGTGGCCACATACAACACCTCTGTGTCTCCATAAGGAAACATGTCTGTATCGGGAACACGAGTCACCTATCAAAAACACACAAGATCTTAGCATTAGCAAATAAAAAGCTAAAACATGATGACACAATCTTAAGGTTTAAAGCCAGCTTTTCCTAAACACTGGAGGTCTTTCTTGCAGACCTAAATACTTTTTCACCTCTAAAAATCATCTAGAATAGATACACAGTTTTTTTTCCGGATGTGGACTCCATTAGGCACCATGTTTAGCCATTGATGGCGTTAGTGAGAACGCATGGAGCGCCAATGGGACTAGATTAAGAAGTGTTTTATCTAAACTATTTCTACCCAGGTAAGCATGCTGGTAACCCCTCCTAATTTAAACCAGATACTATTTATTGTGTAAGCTACACAAAGGCAAGCTGGATTCTTACCTTTACAATTCCCCATCATTTCCGAAGAATTAGTCTAAGGCACAAAGTACTTAATTGTTTATTTCTTACTCGCTCGAGTTTACCTTAACAGGTTGTCCTGAATTATCATGGAATAGTGGAGGGTCCCAGCTCAATTGCGTAAGCTCTGTGCCTGAGAGGAAGGGGGGTGGAGCTTCGCAATAATCCACTTCAGGAGGTTCTCGATCTATAAGCACATAATTACTTATTAGGTATATATTAAATGTAGGAAGATATAGATAAAAATAATTAAAGTCAAAACAGATTTATGTTCATTGTTTTCAATTCCTGCTGTAATTTTGTTATTTAAACCACAAGTATTTAAATAAAAAAATCTAAAATTATTAAATTACATTTTGTGATAATAGCTTAATTTATAATTTTATGATAAAATATATTAGTTATTTTTGAAATATAGCAGTTTCTAAATTAAAATGTAATACCCAATTTACATTTTTATGCTAAGTATAATAGATTTACTTAACATTAATTTTTATTTTAATATTCTAACTTTGATTTGATTTTGGGAATATCTCATGTTATTCAATTGGACTGCTTCAAACTGAAAAAGTGGACTTTGAACACCCGTAGGAAGGATAATTCAGTAATGAAGCAATGGTTTGGGTTTTATTGACAAGTTCTTCATCGGCAAAAAATAATATTTATGAATATTTTGTTTATCTTGAGGACTTTTGTGGCCATCTTCTGAAAAAAAAACCTAACAACTAACTTACTTTAGGCTAGACAACAGCTAGCACTGATAAAGAAGAGAAGATGTTGAATAAGAGAAAACCGGGTTACACTATTCTAGCGCAAACAATTAATTATTTGGGTAATACAAATATTCTATACACACTAAAGATGCTTCCTTAGAATCTGTGACTATTTAATTCTGGAATGAGATGTAAAGATTAAAAAATTTTGAATTTAAAATATTAATAATTTTTTTAAAAAGTTAGTGTAAAAAATGTGGGAAGAATCCAGTGCACATATGTTACATATTCTTCTTTTCTTCTGGCTTCTATAGTAGAAAAGAAGATGATGTCACATATATATGCGATGGATTCGTCACATATTTTATCTTCTTTCCCTATAGGTGGGCTCACTTCACTCAATTGTCACTTAATTAGTTTATCTTTGATTATTTTTTAATTTCCATTATTGTATAATCATTTAGTCACTAGGCCTCCTCGTTGTCATATATTAAAAGTTAGCATACTATTTATTAGTAGCTTACTCCATTGTGGCTTTAGGTTAAGCAAACAAACCATAAATCAATAATTTAGCATTTTTAAAATGAATTAATATTTTAACTTCAAAACAATGTAGTTACAAATTATATCTATAAACCATACTATATAAGTACTATTTTTATTTTAATATGTTATATTGCTATAGCAAATAAAAAAATAAATAGGTATTAAAAGTATTAGCTTTGAATTTTTTTTAAATACCACGTCTTACTGCCCATTCAGATTACAAGCTCACCTTCGACTTTTATTGTAAAGTTGCAATGGGCTTTATTTTTAGAAGCATCTGTCGCCGTATATTTGATGGTGGTGATGCCAACTTTTATCTTGAGAGGTGGCAACACTGAAGGCTCACTCCGCAATGAAGAGGCATGGCCAGAGTTATCTGAATGGCGGGAAACAGATAGAATGGTAACATACTTGTTTGCAAGTTCAATATCGATTTAATATTTCACAAACAATATTTTAAATATCAACCGCTATATAAAATATATATTTTTTTTTTTGAAAATATGAAAGTTAGCTAGGGATGGCAACTTTTGAGTTCTCCAATCCTTAGAATGAAAATTCAGATTTGTAAAAACATAAAGTTAAAACATTAAAATAGGTTGAAACCAAATAGTGTTGTCAATGGTATTGAAAAATAACCTATAAATTGATTACAATTTTGATGTTGTCAAATGAATAATGCAGAAAATCGTACTTTGATAATTTTCTGGCTCAAAAGTAGTCATGTATCCAATTTATTAGTTAATCGGTTGTGAAATGGGCTTTTTAACATACATAGAGGTGACAATTAATTTTATAAATCTATATTTAGTGAGGTACACAAAAAATTTCACTCAGGTTTCCGAACTCACCAGTAGAGTTTGGTACAGTCCAGCTGACAGTAGCATAGTCTTCATTAAGGTCATTACTAATTGTGATGTCGCTGGGGCATTTCAAGACTGGAGGAGTCACATCTGCACAAAATTATTTAAATTTAAAAAGCATGTTCTAATACTAGATTACTAAAATAACCGATTAAAATATTTGCACAAATATAACCAGCATATAATAATAAAGTTTTGAAACAACTATTTGAGGAAAGTCTCTATTGATTATTGAGATTTGATCATCTGGATTGAGCTGTCTTTTAGTTCAAAAATACATTTCTTACGTTTGTCCTTTCAAAGGCTCATTCTTTAGTATTGTTTCCTTCATATATACACAGTACTAGGATAATTAAATAAGCAGTAGAATAAGAGTACACAAATGTAGGAATATGGAACCTAGTAAGGACCCTTAGCATACCCAAAATAATAGTTGTATAAAATATTAAATTTAGAAGAAGGTACAGGAAAGGTGGATAGAGACATATAAAAGGGACAAACACAATATGGCTTTTACAATGAAAAGAAGAACATAGTTCATATTTTACATTGCTGCCATTGGACTGCCTCTTGAAGAAAATCGATCGTTATCACCCAATCCTCTGACCTAAGTTTCTATTGGAGCGCATCAGAAAAGAGGGTGAAACGTGCAATGCAACTTTCTAAAAGAAGGAACCAAAAAACACACACAAAAAATAAATAAAAAGAATTATCAGACACTTGGATAAGAACATGTAAAAGGAATGAATAACAATAACAATAATAATATATAGTTGCAACTAGGAATTATTGGAGGTCATAGGGTGGCTGTCCAGCTTACGGTGACGTTCCTATACCGAGATATTGTCTTCTGTTTTGTGAATATTCATCCAGATAGGGATGAACGGCCGGTTCATGACTCAAGAATTCATCTGGGGACAAACCTGTTTTGTCCATACTTCACAAGAGCTTAAAATTTAACTTCTGCGATGTATAAAAGGGGTATTTTACCCCAAACAGTTTTTATGCTCAAAATAAAGCATTTTATAAATAGGTAATTGTGTAATACAATGTCATTAAATTAATTTGATATTCATCTCTTGTGTGTTAATTAAATGTGTGTATACTCCCAATCTCTTTGATTAGGCAACCAGTCATTATATTAACATGAATTCAAGACTTACCGACACATTTATTTATGAAGTTACGACCACTCCATGTGCCAGCTTTGCCCCCGCAGTCTCTAGTTCTCGGCCCTCTCAGTGCAAACCCGTCCGAACAGCTAACGTTACATCGTGTCCCATACAACTGTTTTGTTGTAGTGCATTCCCCAGGCGTGATCAAGCCATGGTTTAATTTGGGAAGCGGAGGGCAGTGCAAGGCTGGAAATACAGTTTAAATATTTGATCTGGAAAAACATAAACCTTTATATATTTTCCCACCTTTGTAATTGGATTGGTTTAAGATTGACGTAATTGTTGAAATTAAAAATGGCTGAAATAAAAAATAAAATGTTAGCTTTATTTTCAATAACTTCAGAACCAAAATCAAATATATATTTGAATGCATTATCTTTTATTTTATTTTTTTGGGTGGGGAGAGTGGGGGCGGGATCATTTATTTAACATAAAGCTTGATGGTGCTGAGTTAAATAAAAAAAATTCCCCTCAAATGAGTTAAAAACAAATTAACTCATTCTCAAAGTAAAAGTCAAAAGAATAACACATCTGTGGACATGCAGACTGAATGTCTAGTACATGGTTTAGGGGTCGGGAATTAAATCTCGCTGAGGAGGGTTTTTCATAAATGGTTTTCCACTCATCCTACATGCAAAGGTGGGTATATTTGCTTTTAATTTTATAGTTATCATCCTTGCCCCTTTAGTGTAAATACACAGATATCCCAAACAGGAAATGAGATGTGGTGCACGAAACTAAATAATCTTTCTTTTAATTTATAAATAAAAAAAAATCAGTTTTCATACAAATCATTGTTTCCAACCAAAGAAATAATTTGCATATATTCCTTAATATAACACTATATCAAATAATAATGACTCACGCTTGCAAATTGTCTTGAGGCCATCCCAGCGGGAAACTGGCAGACAGCTTCTGGTCCTCGATCCTACCAACAAATGACCCTGCTCGCACGAGAACTTGCACTCTGTGTCAACTACAAGGTCAGGAGAGGAACAGTTCATATCACCGTTGAGAGGTGCTGGTGGAGGGGAGCATGTCTTCACTGCAAAGAAAGTAATATTTTGGAAATTTTTTATACTTATCAAACAAGAACAACTTTTGAATCTTGAAGGAAATTCAAGATTTAATAGGCTTTTAACAGTCCACTGTTTTTCACATTGGAATCTCAAATACAAATCTTCATTTTACCTGCGAATCCCAAATATTGATTCGAATCCGGATTTTGGAAAAACAATTTTGAAGATAAAAAAAGAAAATAGAATAATCAAGAATAGTAGCTCATATTTTTGCTAAGATAATTATGTTGAGGTTAAACTATCAAAAAGCAGTATTAGAGCTATAAAACAAAATTTCATTTCAAAATTTTGAATTTGTTTTTAAAATAATATTTCTGATATTTTCTTAAATCATCAACCCTCAAATATCCTTAAGAATTTGAGACATTTGAGGATCCTATCCTTAGTAAATATGTTAAGTACCCACAGTCTAGAAGGTAAAATAATACAGTATAAGTTAATGTGTACATTGTACATGGAAAAAAGAATTATTACTTAATTTCTGCCCAGGTATTTAAAAGGTGACAATTTTCTCACCGACACACTCTGCATCCTCCCCTGACCATGTCCCATCCTCCTGACATAGACGTATGCTGGAACCACTCAAACGATACCCCACGTGGCACCTTACACCACAGGCAGCGTTCAGCACATTTCCACATGAGCTTTTCACAAAGTAGCCGTTCACAGGAGGCGACAGTTTGTGGCAAGAGATCACTGTAAACAATACCAAAAATCTCAATCCTTAGTAGACCTGTATCTAACTTTTCGAATCACTTCAAAATTACAATTCAGCTCAAATATTTTAGTTTGCTTCTGCCATCGGCTTAATAAGCCTGTCGTAGCCTACACGAGGGTAGTGGGGCTACCGCTTGAAGGTCCTCGAGTAAACCTGCTTATGGTGGTAGCCTTCCCTAACTGAAGCAAGACCCACTGTTTTACAGATTTCATTATAATATAATCTTACACAACAGGCCACAATTCTAAGTAATAAGCAACCAACCACTAGGAATACAATTCCAAATAAACATTACTAACTTCATGCCATTCCTCACTTATTTTGTTGTGCTCTTAAGGTCAGATACACACACTTAATATTGATTGAGGTAGTTGTGACCAATTTTTTGCACGGCAATCTTACTGGGACCAAATAAATTCCAAGTAAACTCTATTATTGTTATATTCTATGAATTGAACAATGTTGATTACATTTCATAGCCATTTACTTATAGGTGAAACCATTTTGAACAATTATGTGTAGTCGATTTCTGTTATTTTATTTTAAATAATAAATTGTTTTGAAAATATAAAAAATGACACATTGACTCTAAACCACTCTTGTTTATTAAAATTACAATTCCTAGCTACTTTCTCTATGGCAACTCTCTAAACTCAAAAATTAATCGCCGCACTTTAAAAAGTATGCCCCCCTATTCCTTTAGTTAGTAATATCCAGTCCACCTCATTATACCATCTCTTTCAAGTTCATTATAATGTTATCTTCCCAACTCCATCCAGGTCTTCCCAATGTGTTAGCCTGTTGGCACCCTGAACAGGGTTTCAAATTCTCCCATTCCTCCCCACCGTAATCTGTGAGATTTTTACTATACTAATAATGTATTGTGGTAATTGCAGGGCATGTAGTTCATCATCATGTAGGCCCCACCATTTCCCTGTATCTTCATCCCTTTTTGGACCCTATATCTTCATAAGCAACTTGTTTTTTAAACATGCCAAATTCCAAATAGCAACACTAAATTACAAAGCATTGTTGTTGTTTTCAAGGAAACTTGTTGGTTGAAGTCAGAGAACAAAATTATGGTATGGAGGGTAAAAATCGTGGGAATTTGAACATGGTGCACCAGGACTTGACATGGCGCGTTCAGGTGGAGAGTGAGGAGACATCAGCTGAGACTTGGAACCACACGTGGGGATGGATGTTACAGGAGTACAAGTTAGTTTGACATGTGACCAATCATTATCTTAGAAAACTTTGGCACCATCTAAAACTTTATTTTATACCTTGCTAGGATTCAAACTCTAAAAGAATCTCACAGGTGTTAGTGTTTGAAGCGTAGTGCCTATAAAATCTTGAACAAAGCTGAGGTCAGATATAATTAGTTTACCACTTAATTTTCAATTTAATTTTTATTGATTTGGAGTATTTAATGTGCATTATTTTGAAATTACTGATTATATCAGCACACTAGTTACAAAATAGCTTAAACATATACAAAATCCAGACTCCTGGACATACTCTTTGGAAGCCGTAGCTCCTTCACTAAAGATACATTTTTCGGCCATAACGTGAATTGATGTAGGATGCTTAGTTTAGTAGGCATACACGCTACCGACTGAGCTAGGGTGGTGGGCCTACTACCTAAATACTGTAGATGAAACTGTCTCCTTATACACTACATAACTGTAGTTTGATTCCTGACCAATATGGATGCTTACGGCTGACAGTGCAAAAGGGAGTTAGAGGGTACAAACTTACATTATGTAAGGAGAGGTGAGTATGGAAAAACTACACTGATAACTAAAATGTGGAGAACTACCCCCAGTACACATGGCTGAGCTTCAAACTTCGACCTGCCCCTCAGTAACAATTCAATATATTGCAAGAATGACACCTAGACTGTGTGACCGCCCGTTCAGGTCACATTTACTTCCAAGGAAAAACGGGAGCCCCAGGCCTTTTACCCAAGGAGCTACTCAAATAATATTCAAAAGTGACACGAGTGAAACTTAAAAAATTACCGACCAGTAGTTTTAAACTCAATTCAATGGAAACTCAACATGCTAGTTGTGGGCTTACCTCAGTTACAAACTCTATCATCGTGAATGAGCAATTA
Organism: Timema poppense; assembly: GCA_902141375.1. Lineage (NCBI taxonomy): Eukaryota > Metazoa > Arthropoda > Insecta > Phasmatodea > Timematidae > Timema > Timema poppense. Next base: position 33,170 of record CABFOV010001879.1, on the reverse strand, counting down.
TTGAACCTTTAATGTTCTATTCAAAGTAGCTTTATTTTGGTATTATGTTCAGCACTATACATTTTGCATCAGTTTGTTGCAGTCTCTTTGCTGTGAAAAATAGTTTATTATTATTATTATTTTAATTGTTATTATTATTATTATTATTATTATTATTATTATTAGTACATGTATCAGAGATGTAACCAGAGAAGATTTTGAATTCATCCTTACAATTAAAAGAATATAAACTGCAGACTAATAATAATAATAATAATAATAATAATATAAAACCAAATTTTCCTTGACATTCAAGTCACTAGACATTATACAGTCCTATTAATAAATATTAAGTATTCTAGAAGCCTGAGGAAGATGCTTGCAGCTAGATAGTAAGAAACTTATAGAAGTTCCACCACTTTTGCATAGCATTATGTGCAAAACACAAGTAACAACCAGTTACTGATTCATTTGTGGCTTAACTCACTAACCAGTCCAATCACAGTTGAGTAGCTTTGTGGGAGTAAAGGCCTAAATGTTATGAGCACCCCCACCAACTCCCATTCTCTGATAGTTGTATTAATTCTACAAGAAATACCCCCAAGTCCTGTAAAAAATAATTATATGTAAGATATAACTAAGCATACAATAATATGAATTTATTGCAGACAAATGAAAGAGAAATTAGGCCAAGTGTGTAATAAAATACCGACTGATGAGGAAACTGATGCCGATATTACTAACGACAAGGTACCTGTCGCAAGAGAGAAGCAAGATGACAGATCAGTGAAGCCATTTCCGGAGACAGCATGTGGTGAGGTAAATATTAGGAATGTTTCTGTCTTTATAACTGTTATCAAGCCTTATCAAACTAGCACAGCTCAAGATGCTTTACTTTTTCAGTTCTATTTTATCACATGTCTTGAATTAAATTTTATTCCTATCAATAAACGTGTGTGCACATGTGCCAATTTTTTTTAGTAAGCCTATGTTCAACAACAAGGACCCGTATCATTGGGAATGTGGACAAAGACGTCACATCTCATCTTTCCGAGTTTGTTGGTAAGAGAGAAGCTAGGGTTCGAATACCGGCCAAGTGTAGGGAGGATGGCTTTTCTTAGATTGTTTCCCATGCTAATATGGGTAAATTTATTCTAAATCTTACCTTACTTATCCTTGCCTCATTAGTGTGGCATGAAAAGGAAAGGGTAAAACAAAAATGATTAGTAACACGTGGAAAATCATCTTGAGTAAATCTAGCCGAGATTCAAACTTCGATCTGATCATTATCGGCAAATCCAGTTTATTGCTAGCTTGATGTCTCGGACAGTGTGACCAGTGTGTACACATAAACGCAAATGTGACTATCGACTAAAAACTACCCATAGTCATAGGCATATGTCATTTTTACACTAAATCTTTGGGACATTTTAGAAGGCAACTATTTTCAATCCAAGAAGAGCTAGATTCTAAAACTAGTTACCCTACTAGGTAGATAACTTAATTACATACGTTTATCCATTTGTTTAGTCATTTATATTTTATGTTTTATTTTATTTGTAATCAGATTGGCTGGTTGTCATCACGTAGAGAATTCCAGCTGGAAGTGTATGGTCCTAGCCCTTTTACAACTCGAATACCACTACATCCACCAAAGTACCCTTATACCAGTAAATAAATAAATAAACAAACATTAGAAACACTACCAAAATCGATGTGCACTCTTCAACTTCTCAATTATGTCTGTTTAGTAAAAATTATTTAATTATCTCCTTTCAATAAATACTTTCTTTAGAGAAGAACCAAGATGTGAAATTCTTCTTATAACACCTCTTAACTTGTCAGAGGCTTAAGAGGGATGTGGGGTGAGGAAAGGTAAATAACTTAAACTGGGAAATGGTAAAATTGTTATAGGTACTATTCACTAATTACCCTATAAGGTAGCATGATTACTTTGTATTATTTCAATAAGGTATAACTTGTATTATAGGGCTGTAGTGTTATTCTTCACAGGTATGATTGCTACCTTTTAGGGTAAACAAAGTGTAAAATGATTAAGGGTAGGTTTTTTTTTCCAAATAACATGTATTTATCCAAACCTGTACTAACCTTCTGAATTTCGATCCAAATTTGAATCTTAGTAAGATTCATATTCAATTCATACTTTAGATTCTTAAAACTTATTGGAAAGATTCAGATTTAATTTGAAATTTTGAATTTAAATAAATGTTAGATTCAGATTCGACAGATTTAGCTCAAAATTTGAATACATAATTCAAACTTGCTTAACAAATCAACATAATGAGATCATAAACCAGTTGCGTAGAAGAGTGAATAGAAAAATTAACTTGAGTTCCACCCGCTTCGATGGCCGCGTGGTCTAATTCTTGCATTAGGCTAAGACTGCTGATGGCAATGAGATTGAGGTTTGAATTTCCGTTGGGTGTATTGAGAGTGGTTTTTCCAAAATGTTTTTTCCACTCTTCCTCAAATGTGGGTACACTTCCTATAAATATAGCCTTCCTAAATCGTTATAACTAGTAAAATAATTAGTATATGAGCGTATAACCGGATAACCCGAATGGGTATTAAGACAGAGAGCTAAAATAAAACCACTTGAGTTCCAGGTCTTAAAGGAATCACATAGGAGACAGTTCTTTGTGACAATGAACATTTGCACTATGTTTGAAAAAATTGTGCTACAATCTTTATATGATTTTGCAACTTTTTACATTAATGCTATCGATTACATTTTTTTAAATAAACCTAAAATGTGTCTAAAATGAGTATTAGCATTTTTTTGGAATATTTTATTAATGAATCGGATTCAGAAACTTAACATAGTAAAATATTCAATACAGATTTGATTTGAAACATTATCATTGTAAGTCAACAAAATGATTTGCTTTCAATCTGAACATATTCAAAAAATAAAATAGGCAATTCAATTTTATTTAAAGCTGGGATTTAACCGGAATTAAGCATAAGATTTGAATTGGATTCGATTAGAGACCGTTAACAAAGATGCGAATTCTATTCAAAATTGAAAATTATGGATTTGCACAGGCTTATATTTATTCAAATGAGAATTAGAGTCATCAATTAAACACACTATACTTTGATTACCTAAGAAATATTTGAAATTCAACTAAAATAATTATATTTTGAAACTATTTGGTTGTTCCATTAATTTGATGATTATTTGATTTGTGTCCTTAAGTCCACAACGCAATAAACTAGGAAAGATCATCTAGCACAGGAGTGGCCGGACTTTTTAATCTAGAGATCTATTCCAAAGAAGGAAAATCCTTTGCAATCTACTGTAGACTACTACGGAAACAAACGCTTATATTGTTTGTTTCATTGGTAAAATATTAATAACACATTTTGTGTTTTAATAGTAAAATTATATTGCATATAAAGACTTAAAGTCCTTTCACACACTGAAACTGAGTTTTTCATCAAACTACATAATATATATTATTGCCCTGAAAAAAAGTATATTCATATTAAACACTTGACTTTTAAGTTGATAATCTTAGGATAGTTTGTTGAATCAGAGTTCATTATTACTCTGTAATAAACGAAGGCAGGATTGTAATTGGTCATCAGTCAGACAGCTTTGTTATTTTGATTTTATAATGTTGATTTGAGAAAATCTGTAAACCCTCTATTTCATTTTCTTTCTCACAATCTCTTTTAATAGATCTACCAGGCGAACAACCAAAAAAGTAGATGTGAATGACCAGTAGATCGTAATCGACTGTTCGGCCACTATTAATCTAGTATAACAATTTTTTTTTCATTTTTTCAGATTTAGAGCATATGTACTAATTACACTAATGAGTTATGGATAAGGAAGGTTGAATTTAGAGGAAATGTACCTGCATTTGAGTGAAGGAAGAGTGGAAAACCAGTTTGTAAAAAAACACCCTCAGTACACTCAACCAGGATTCAAACCTCGATCTCCCTTTCTTGGGAAGTCTAGTCTATTGAAAGAGTTACAGCTTAGATTGTGTGGTTATCAAAGTAGGTAATAATAATTGTTAAAAACAGTCACAGTATCAGTATATAAAAATGATTAACTGGCTTATCCATTCCACACAAACACAGTACAGGATGTCACTGTTTGCCAATCCATCATGCCAATAATACAGCCCACAAGGCGTTCGGAATTCCCGACTGCTTCTGTTAGAAAAAGTTAACACTAGTTAATAGTGATTCAAAGTAGAATTCACTATTTTTATTAATATATAATGCTAGAATGATCAAAATTTACACTTTTTACTTGCAAAAAAAATAAAAAATTCTAATCATTGCAGTGTTAATAACTTGCAAAAATTTTGATTTTTTTTAGCTGGGGTTCAAGGGGGGGGGG
>CABFOV010001879.1:5066-18859 GCA_902141375.1 Timema poppense | reverse complement strand
GGGGGGGAAAGAGATCTTATTTTAAAAAATGAGTATTACCTTAATCAACTCTTTTTTTTATGTACATATTTGTTTGGGCGTCTGGATATTTATACTAATATAAAGAAACTGTACATGCATTTGTGAAGGAGAATGGGAAACCATTAAATATTTGTATTTTATAAAAGCATCCTATTATTAATAATCAAACTAGTGAGATGTGTGTTTTTTCTGCACTAAATAAATTATTACGGCCAGAATCATGAATAGATTGAACTTTAGACAACCACCTCTGGATATTCTTGGTTTGAATCCAGTGAGGTGGAAAAGTATTCTACAGCGGAGATCTGAGTGAATTGAAGGTCAAGGCCTGTGAGAGAGATAACTCTATGTTATAATCACCCAACTAGTGTGTTGGGTGACTGAAAGGAAAATATCCAAAATTAAAATAAAAAGTGTACTACTTTTACCTTTTTAACACAGTCCTTCCTCCCTCACGGTAACTACATAAAATGGTAATCTCACCGCACTGTTAAGAGAAGCACTCAGTTGACGGCACCAGTAAATGCACGTGCACAATGTGTCTCTTGTCTAGTTTCAAGGGGAGTAGGGGAAAAAAAAAATTAAAAATGTTAATGTGAGCTTGAAGACAACAGCTGCTGAACAAACTGTGAATATTTTTAGATACTTTTTTTTTTGTTCACCGTCTTATAGAACCATGAAAAGTAGCATTACTTACAGAAGTGGTAATATGACAGTTGAGATAAATAAAAAGTTACGGCAGGCGGGAAGAGGGATTGGACCAAGAGAGCTTCGCTTCCCCTCGTGGAAAGTTTCGAGTTTTATAATTATATTTAGAACAAATAACAAAAATACTGTACTTTTACAAAAAAAAGTCTTACATCACTCCATTCCTCTTCTTTCTAACATATTGGTGATCAATAAAAAATACTTTTGAGTTTTTTTAAGCATCGCGTTTTATTACTCATTAAGATTATACATTTACGCCTAATTATGCTGAAGGACTAGAGATAAGGAAGGTTTAATTTAGAGGGAGTGTACCCACATTTGTGTAGAGAAAGAGTGGGAAAATCATTTAGGAAAAACCAACCTCAGTACATTTGACCGGAATCAAACCACGATCTCATCATCGTTAGTTTAGTCTAGTGAAAGAGAGTAAACAACAGCAGAATGGCCAATGTAAGAAAACCAAATATTAGATCCAAGTATTTCTGTTTCCTGATCTTCTTTATAGCCAAATAATAATATATTTTCTTAAAAATTCTCCTTCCTCACTATTGTACTAACTACACTAATGAGTTAGGGATTATTAAGGTTGAATTTTGATGAAGTGTATTCACATTTGCATGAAGGGAGAGTGGAAAACCAGTTTGGAAAAACCACTCTTAGTATACCTGACTGGGATTACAACCCTAATCTCCACGTCGTCGGGAATATAGTCTATTGTGAGAGTGACGCCTTAGACCCTGTGACCACCGAAGCAGGTGTTTGATTCTCGGTAATATTCTCCAATTTATCTTAAATCCCAATCGACGACAGTGCAGGTACATTTAAGAAACCATCACAATACTTGTCCCTAGGATTAAGTCGTTAACAACCTTGTTGTTGGATATATTAATAGTAAAACACATCCCCTGTTAAGAATTTCCATGTGTACTGTACACATGTGAAAAGCTGACCTAGCTACAGCAGATCAGAAAAGAGCCTCTCTAGGGTCATTGTCAAGCATGACATGTGTTCTAAATAAATATAATATAGCGACACAGACAATATTCAGTGGTTCTCAAACTTTTTTTTCTCAGAACATGCGACTCTTCGCAAATAAACTTTGTGGCACACTGAATGCTTATCCAGTTTTGGATATTTAGAGGAGGAAGTTAAGTTTGTTACCTTTTTCAATTACATGACTTTTACAAGCTTACACCCGCCTTGGTGGCATTAACTAACGCGATAGTTTCATGTTAAGCTAGACTGCCAAGGACGGGGAGATCGAGGTTTGAATCTTGCCCGGGTGAACTGGGGGCGGTTTTTCCTAAATGGTTTTCCACTATCCCTCCACGCAAATGTGGGTTCACTTCCTCTATATTCAACCTTCCCAATTCCTAACCTATTAGTGTAATTAGTACCTAAGTGTATGACCCGAATTGTCAGTAAACCGCGGTACAAAGTATTATTATTATTATTATTAGTATTATTATTATTATTACAAGCTTACGTTCTGTGGTATTACTAACTTAAAAACTTCAAACTTCTACCAGTTGAGCAAGAAATGCAGGTATGATTAATAGATTTGTCCTCCAATAAGAATTTTATGGAAGAAAAAACAAGCACATATTTAATTGTTTGTTCGTACAGCATTTTACTTCTTGTACAGGCTATCCCCATTTAAACTACACTAGAGGGGTCGGGATGAGGAAGATAGAATTTAGAGTAAGTGTTCCTGAATTTGCATAAGGGGAGGGTGGAGGACCATTTAGTAAAAATCACCCTTGGTACACACTGCTAGGATTCTAACTCCAACCTTACCATCACTGGCAAACCAATGATCCTGGTATTAAATCCGCGGGCCCAGAAGTTTGAGTTTACCACAATTACTCAGAGTGAATATACATAAATTATTTGAATCCCAGCCATTTTAAGAGTGTTATTTTCTATAATTTACTAATCTAAATTTTGACTTATAAAAATAAATGCTGAACATAATGATTTATCAATTTTCCTAGTTAATAGTTTTAGATCCACTTTACCAGATGAAAGTACTATTGAACCGCTACCATGATTTTCCATCACCGCAAGTATGTTCTGTTCACACAGTTAAATGGTATTGCCATGTCTTCCAATCTTAAAATGTGGCATGACAAAGTGAAATAGAATTAACTAGCGAACAAATAAATTGGTCAACTTGTTTATCGCCAAGGTCTGCATTATTTTCATGAATTCAAGCTATCCATATATTTACACTATTGAAGTAAGGACAAGGAAGATAGAATTCATAAGAAACATACCAGTATTTGCGTGGAGGGAGAGTGGAAAACTATTTAGGAAAAAACACTTTAAGTAAACACCCTTGAGATTAAAACTTTAAACTCCCCGTAACCTGCAATCAAGAATATTGCAGGGTAGCGGTTTAGACGTTGCGACCACCAATGCAGAAAATTGGCCAATTGTGTTTTAATGATAGCCAGCAGTTCCTCTAGGGTGTTTGAGTTTCTCTGTAAGTTTGTGTGGATCCTAGGCAAATAATAATGCAACCAAGATTAGTGTTAACCTTATTCGGTGGACGCATGGTCTAAGGAATCACTCTCATGTTAGACTAGATGGCCGATGACAGGGAGATTTAGGTTGAAAACCCAGTTGGGAGTACTGAGGGTGATTTTTTCTAAATGGCTTTCTGCTTTACCTTCACACAAATGCAGGTACATTTCCTCTAAATACGCCTTTCCCATCCCTGGCTCATTAACGTAATAATTAGAATACATATGCGTACAATTTAAACAGGTAGTAAGACACAGTGTATCTATTTTTCTCACTACTGTGGAAAAGGACATCATCTTAAACCTTTTAGTGGCAATATTTGCAACTATATGTGGCTGATATCAAGACCGGGCCTAATATCCTTATTATTTTATAATTACAAAATGTATTTTATCAAGTGTTTTATAAACTAAAAAATGTGAGTAGTTATCATTATTTTTTTATTTTTCTAATTTAACAATCAAATATACATATCCTATTGTTGTGTATTGTTTAAATTATCTCGACACCTTTTTTTTAACCAAATAAAACTCATAACAATATTACTATTTACTGTATAAATAAAATAAGTTGATATATATATTGTCTTAAAGTAACTTCAGCTGCATACTAAATACTATTTTTGCTACAAATAAATTTTTAGTTAAATTCCTACTCATCAATGTTTAAAAGCCCCACGACAACAGCATCTAAAACTATACAATGTTTTGAAAAAAAAAAAACTTTATGTATGTTTGAGGACCCCCAACACTGTTTCCCCCAATTGCTTTATTACTATGATTATTTTGTTCACAACCTTTTGCTTTTTCCCTGATGCTGCTTAAAATGCAAATCTAAAAACCTCACATTAATGCAAGAAAAAAAACCACATCAAAAATAAGGTTACTTATTATGAGAACCAGACTGTACATCACACCACATATGTAATATACTAGTTGCAGCTGCCCCCATTACTCATGTAGGAGTTTATATACACCCCACATCACTAGACTGCTGGCTCTCGTTGTTTCAACTTGATGACTATTAAAAAGGATAGAAAGAAATTTAAAAAAAGGATCTGTAAAACATTAAAATAAGTAAATACTGAGATTCATTTGGTATATTAATTGATTATTTAATATATATTTTTAAACGTATCTAAAAAAAAATCAATAATGCAGTTGATTAGTTTAAGAAGAAGATACCAGGAAGGTTGATCAAACAAAGTGTGAGTGCGACTCCAAACCAGGAGGCTGGGATTCAATCCCTGAATATTCTAAAAATGATTTATATATATATATATATTTTAATCCACTAACTTTTTTTTTCAGATTAAATAATTGCAGTTCCTACCATCGAGCTAGGTACGCGATAATATTTATTGCGAACCGACCCATTACACATGTAATCAAGGGAAACCATTTATTGTTTAAGACAAATTATTATCAAAATATTGCGGCAGTGGTTTTTATTAGTTAAGTATTATTTATTGCTTCATGTCTTATCATACCTCTGGAAAACATATTTTAATTTCATTAAAGGAGTGAGGATGAAGAAGGTAAAATTTAGAGGAAATGAAACCACATCTGTGTGTTAAGTAGAATGTGAAACCATTAGTTAAAAATCATTCTCAAAACACTTGTCCAGCATTCAAACAATGACCTCCCTGTCACTGGAAACTAGATAAGATGAGCTTGGCAATTAGTATGCATGCCCACCGGTTTAAGTAGGCTCTAAATAATTATGTACGTGTTTTTGTTGCAAACCAAACCCCACCCTTTAGATATCTTACTTTACAATTCACGCACTTACAGTGTAAACATTTAACTAGAAGAGTAGCTACATAAGTAAGGTGTCACTCTCATGTTAGCCTGGCCTGCTGAATTATTATTATTATTATTAGCACCGCGTCTTACTACCCGTTCGGATTATAAGCACTTACACTAATGTGTAATGGTAGGGTGATTGTGAGATGAAATGGAGGACCTACAGTTTAACATGGAATCCGAACCACGGTGGAGGCCTGGCATTCCCCACATTCACAAGATATCTTGTCAGAGGTGAAGGAAGGGTTTAGAAATCAGATAAATCTGTGCCGGGACCGAAGATTGAACCCCGGCCGCCAGCATAGAAGTCTGACACCTTACCCCTAGACCGCCAGGTCACCTACCTGGCCTGCTGAAGATCAAGAGATTGAGGTGCGTCAATGGTTTTCCACTCTTCTTCCACACAAATGAGGGTAAATTACCTCTAAAGAAAATGCTTTCTTCCTAATCTATACCCGATTAAAGTATCTAGCAGCTATGTGTATAACCGGAACAAGTAGTAAGACATGGTAATTTAAAAAAAAAAACTAGAAGAGGTTATAATGTCTTTGAGGGTATGTTTTCTAGGGTAGTATCGTAGACACCAACCTACTACATTAAGTAGTAGAACAGTTCTTGTTTTCTTCTGTGTTGCAACATGTCAGCTATGCAGAGTTGGTATATTCACACACATGATAAGTCAACAGTGACTTTGACCTTTGACCTGGTCAGTTGGAGTGTGGCCAAGTGGTTGTGTGGAGCGTGTGACCTGTTAGTTGCTTGTATGTCATCAGTGAGACTATATTTGGAACCAATGTTAGGTGAGTTCATTTACATAGTAATTAGTAATACTTTATTGATTCTTAAAGGTGATTTAATTATTGTCAACGTAGCCTAATTCTTAAAGGGGACTTACAAATCTATTATTAATTTATTACTATTACTATTAGGACCCAGATTTTGATGATATGAAATTTTTTTCATAGTACACCACAAACAATGCCCAAGGTTTATAAATTTTGTTCATGATCACCTGGTTGGGGAAAAGTTTTTTATAGGTCATTTTTAGTAATTCTAGATTTTTAACTCATATTTTCTGGGTTTGCTTCCTTTTTAGTTACTTTTAGGCATTCATGTTGGCTAAGTATAGTTTTAAATACTATAAATATTTTATAAATGTATAAACACACAGCCATAAATTCTTTCACAAAGCGGTGACCTGGGGGTCTAGGGGTAAGGTGTCAGACTTCTATGCTGGCGGCTGGGGTTCACTCCTCGGTCCTGGCACAGATTTATCTGATTACCAAACCCTTCCTTCACCTCTGACAAGACATCTTGTGAATGTGGGGAATGCCAGGCCTCCACCGTGGTTCGGATTCCACGTTAAACTGTAGGTCCTCCATTTCATCTCACAATCACCCTACCATTACACATTAGCGTAAGTGCGTATAACCCGAACGGGTAGTAAGACGCGGTGCTAATAATAATAATAATCATCTTTCACAAAGGATTGTCAAAATGAGAAGATAAAGTAGGCAATGAACTTTGTACCCTCTCTACTTGTACGGCTGTAAAATACACATTTCTGGTGAGACAATGCAAGTAGGATGAAGAGGGTTGCGTCGGGCAGTGAGAGTTCATTTTATGAAGAAGATATTTGTAAATCAATATTATATTTAGCAGTATACAAGAGTTTAGTAAAGACTTTTCACTGCACAGATAATTTTTAGTTTCCAATTTTCAGGTGTATGTTTGATTTAGTCATGTGCATTCTTAATGAGTTTTTGTTTAAATATTTTGGTCTTCTTTTTTTAAAGTCATTTTTGAGAATTTTTAAGGCCATTCTTTGACATTTTTTTTTGGTTATCAATTAGTCAGTAGCGTGTTTGCCTACTGAGTTAAGGGTCCTGGGTTCGATTCCCGGCATGGATGAAAATTTATCTTTGATGAATATATGGGTTTACCCCTTCACATTGATAAATTAACGGTTGGGGACTGGATGTTGTGCCTGTCCTAGTCTTAAGTTAAATTATAAGGCATATGAAGCTACGATATGCCTAGCCAGCCAGTAGAAGAGAAATATATTACCTACTTGAATGAAAAACTGACTCAGGCCACAGGCTGGAAACAGTAATGGATGTAAAACAAAAAGTCTGGGCTCTGATTATCATCATCATCATCATCCTTGTTATTATTAATAAGCAACAATCTTTGCTATACAGAGAATCAGTAAAAAAATCCCCTTGCATGTAACCCTGTGAATAAAATAGCATGCATTAATTAGAATGATTAGTCAATAAACAATTATGAGAAACAAAAGGTTGCTTATTTCATATGAGTATATTAGTATAGTTTTATGTTTTTAATTTTAATGATAATAATAATAATAATAATAATATTTAGCTCCGCGTCTTACTTACTAGCCATTCGGGTTATACGCTTTAAGTACTAATTACTCTAATGGATTAGGAATTGGGAAGGTTGAATTAGAGGAAGTGAACCCGCATTTGCGTGGAGGGAGAGTGGAAAAATATTTAGGAAAAACCACCCTCAGTTCACCCGACCGAGATTTGAACCTCAATCTCCCCGTCCTCAGCAGTCGAGCTCAACATGTCAAGCGCGTTAGCCAACTACGCCACCGAGGCAGGTTTTAATTTTAATGATTTTTGTGTTCTGTCTAACATTACTTACAAACTAGCTTAATTAGAGTAACACATTTAACACTAAAAATAACTAACAATAGTGCTAAAAATTATAATATCTGAGTGGCAGAACGAGCCCATACAAAAGAGCCTTTTTAATTATAAAACTATTTTCAATCCATTTGCCTTACAGTATGCAGCAAAGAAGGAAGAAGAAACATTTCATGGTAGTTTTGGTATTTTATGGCAGTTGGAAATATTTTTAAATCACTTTCATATAATTCATCTTGTATATATATATTTTATCATTTTTATATTTGATCGAAACTAACTTAATTTGTCAAAGAGAAAAATATATATTTGCGAGGTGTATATGTATCTGCTCCATACAGCGAAATGCTCCAAATTTAGCGTTACATCAGTTTATTCCTCAGTTCCTAACTTAACTTTCTAATAAGCAGTAACCTTCTCTTGTTGACAGTTTCCTTGATCATGACGATCCTCGACCTAATTTCCTTTGTGCAGAAGGCATATTTGTCAGCAGACTTCCCAGGTACTTGACATGTTCTATGCTTTCTAGGTGACCTGGTGGTCTAGGGGTAAGGTGTCAGACTTTTATGCTGGCGGCCGGGGTTCGATCCTCGGTCCCGGCAAAGATTTATCTGATTATCAAACCCTTCCTTCACCTCTGACAAGCCATCTTGTGAATGTGGGGAATGCCAGGCCTCCACCGTGGTTCGGATTCCACGTTAAACTGTAGGTCCTTCATTTCATCTCACAATCACCCTACCATTACACATTAGCGTAAGTGCGTATAACCCGAACGGGTAGTAAGACGCGGTGCTAATAATAATAATATGCTTTCTAACTCCTGGTTTCCAATTTTGATTCTCAGCGGCTCTTTATTTGTTTGAAATCCCCCTCACTTTTGTCTTCTTAGTGTTGATCTACATGCCATATCTTCCCTGTGCCTCCACCAGATGGTCCATTATTTCCTCCAGCAGTGCATGGCATTACTTGGCATATTTATCTTTAGATCATGGTACACTTAAAAAGCCTAAATTTTTTCAGGCACACTTTCTTGTATTTAATACATGCAGTGGCAGCAGAAAATGGACTACGCACCCAGGCCAATGATAATACTGGGAATAAGAATTAGGAAAGTATAGACTAATTTTTTCCTGAAGTAGCTTCAATTGTTTCAGTAGCAAAGGGCCTAGGCCAGCGGTCGGTAATTGGCAGCCCACGGGCTATATCCGGCCCACAAAGCCCTCCCTCTGGCCTCAAGGACAAACAAAGGATGTATGTCTATCTGTCAGCAGTCTAAAGTACCTACATGAATGAATAAAGCTAACGGATTATTAAAAAGAAGACTCATTCAGACTCAGTCTTGTCTCAAGTGATTGTATAAGGTCCTAAAATAGAGATTATATTTTGGCTGGAAAGATACTTGATTTGTTTTGATGTAAAAAAACAAAAACTGGCGCTTAATACAAAAGTATCAATTCTAGTGGGAAAGTCCACAATTCTATTCATATTCAAATTCAAATTCAATAGCACTACATAAATATTAATTTCTACCAAAATTTGATCCAAACCATCATCTTTAAGCATTAAGCTTCAACAACATTGATCAATCAGCCTATTTTCACAATAAATTAACAATTATTCTATCAACAGGTAACAAGGATATCATTTTAGTAAAATATACGGCTAGGGATTGTACAGGTGGCGGAATTATGGTGCAAGTAGTATCCAGATCGTACAGTTGACAACACTGGGCAAGGTAGCGTGGCTGTGGATGAGAGAGTCACGTGAGTGGGGGAAGGGTGAACATAACTACAAAATGTTAATAAATTTAAATCTTCACAACTAAAGGGAAAAACACACAAAAAATGGCTTCTTAGGGTTTTAGGTAAGAAGGTAGAAAGCGGGCCTTACAAATTGTTTGTAATACAGATAAAATCTTTTGATATGGTCATATGGCCCGCAGACAAAATTAATTGCTGACCTCTGGTCTAGACACTTGTGACTCCTCATACTGTAATTAAGGTACAAAATATGAACTTGACTCGGATGAAGATGACTCACTTTTGTGTTAACAGGATAGACACCCTGTTACAATGTGGAGAATCTTTGTGGTATGCCTGATGGTCATACCCCTGGCTAACAGTTACCTTGAGCACTGCCAGAAGTTACCCGACTGGTCAATAGAGGGCAAGACTCTAATTCCTAGTGGAAGCATCACAGTTGTGGCAGTACTAGATGCCTCCTGACAGTTCTGTTTCAAGCAGGCCGGATTGTAAGTAGAGCAGTTTGAGAAGTGAAAAATGATTTATCTATTACAATTAGTGTGTGATGAAAAATTTATTTAGGGGAAACCTCTTTTCACTTTTTTTTTTAGGTATTTTTATGTGTATTTGTATGTATTGTTTTAATTCCCTTTTGTTTGTTTTCTAACCTATTTTAGGAGTTTGCGTTGCATGTTTCACACTTCCTCCTGATGAGTTTCGATAGAATGAAACCTAAGTTGGGGGATTGTGCGGTAATGATCAATATTCTTTAAGAGGCAGCCATTACCTCTTTGTCCAGTGGCATCAATGCAAAGTGTAAACTGTGTTTTTCTTTTCTTTGTAAACATCATATTCTTTTCTATCCACCTTTCATGTGTGATAAAAGCGTTATACCAGCAACAAATAATTTTTTTTTTTCCAGCTATGAGATATAGTTATAAATTTCTGCCTATTTAATTACAAAGGTATTGTTGCTACCTGTTAAAAGTGTCAGCAAGGGATGCAATTTTTGATAGCATAGTGATATATTTATAATTTAATATATATCAAGGTATATATCGAAAGCTATGACATAATGATCAAATTATATCAATATAACAGTTGTTTCCGATATATTGAATTGCTTGGTCTGAGCAAACTTTTACTATGATATTAAGATGGCAAATTTTTTTTGTGATGCTATTCTTCGCTCCTTTTCACTTTAAAAAAGTTTAATTTAGCTTTTGAAAATAGCAGACAAATATATTAAAAATGGGGGGAAAAAATTGACTCAGGTAGTGAAAATAGAGAAGAAAAAAATCGTTTAATTTATTTTGATTCTCAAGCTTTGAAGCATAGTCCGATATGTGAAATATATGAATAAATTTTTTGAAATATTTGATAATAAAACCTCAATACAAATATATTAATGTTTTTGTAAATATATATATATATGCTATCTATAGCAACAGCTACAAATCACATGACTTGAAGTATGAATATTTAGAAGTTGTTTTAGTAACGTTTTAACCGTTAAATACAGTCTGTCGTATCATATGTTTTCTATATTTAAGTGGTGGGGCTAGGTGTGTAGTAGAGTGTTTGACTTTCCTCAGAGAGGGTCTCATCTCAGATTGAGTGCATAGCGCGCGGTTCCTCCCTCAACAAGTGGCTAATATTCACACTTATTTCCTCAGTCACTTAGATAGAATAGCTTACATTATTGAGAGTTAGACACGTTAGTTCAGACAGTTGTGAGAGTGTCTTAGGAATTAAAGTGTCTAGGGTTTGATTCTTGGTATGGTCCATATAATTATATCTAATAAAATTGAGTGTTGTGTTTGATCTAGAATTAAGTTAGTTTGTAAGTCAGGAGCTGAAACAATCAGTCATTTCAGAAAGTGAACATTAGATACTTAAGATTATAAAAAAGTTGCTAATAGAACTTTGTATTAGCAGTAGCGCTTACAATATTTTTTTAAAAGTAAAAATATAACCAATTTCAAACTAATTATCCACAGTTGTATTTATTGGTTCATACAAAATTTAATATGATTAATAGGCTGGATCAGCTCCGGTCTCGCTTGAATTCTGCCGGATTCTCCGACCTCAACTTCCTCATAGTCAACTCTGCAGCAGCTGCCGAGGAAACCCTGGGACTAAAAACCATGAGGAGTATGGCGGGGGACATCCCCGTGTACCAGGAACCTACCAATGGGTCAATATGGGGCAACGTGCTGGAAGGCGGGGTGGATCACATTCTAATAATGGACAGGTGAAGAAACGGTGCAAACACTTTTAAAACAGTATATCGCCGCATGGACTAAGGTGTAACTCTCACAATAGACTGGACTGTCGATGATGTAGATGTCGGGGGTTCGAAATAGTTTTGCACCTCCTCCATATAAATGTGGGTGGTACACTTCCTCTAATATTCAACCTCCCTCATCCTTTACACATTAGTGTAATTATTATGTATGTGTATAATCAGAACAGGTAACAAGAAGTGGTGCTAAAATTTTTTATTACAGTATAATTCTCCCACTATTTGTTGTCATTTTATTACATTCACTTTTAAATGTAAAAATTTGGGGCTAGAACTATGCACATTTTTTTAAGTATACGAGAAATAAGTAAAAAGGCATAAACTTTTTTTTAGCACTACGTCTTACTACCCGTTTGGGTTATACGCTTGTGTACTAATTACGCTAATGGGTTAGGGATGAGGAAGGTTAAATTTAGAGGAAGTGTACCTGAATTCATCTAGAGAGAGTGGGAAAACCATTTAGGAAAAAAAATCACCCTCAGTACACCAGACCAGGATCGAACAACGATCTTCCCATCATCGGCAGTATAGTCCAGTGCTAGAGTAGTGCCTTAGACTATGTGAGCACTGAAATGGGTAATAAAGTTATATTAAAAAAAAAGTTTACAGACAAATTTTTGATCAGTGTGTTTGATAAATAATATTTGTTTATATTAAATATGTACTTAGTAAATAATATTTGTTTATGTTATCCTGATACAAATATAGGACAAACCTATCAGCCAGTCCTCAAAATCATCATTTTTAACACTAAACTGGATTCCTATCAATACAAAAATTAATTTTTATATATAAGATTAAAAAAAGTAGATTTGACTTGTCTCTAGTTAAAGTGACATGTGTTTCTAAATGTGGTCATAGCTCACCACACACTTAAGGCAAACTTTTTTTGTGCATCGAGTCTAATATTAATTTGGGCTATTCCCATATTTACGGTAATGGGCTAGGGATGAGAAAGATTAAATTAAAGAGAGTGTAACAACATTGGCATGGAGGAAAAGAGGGGAACCATTCAGGTAAAAACACTCTTCAGTACAGGTGACCTAGATATATAACATGACTAGATATATGAGTAGGTTAAAATTGTTTTAGTAACTTTAATAACTACCAGATACTGTTCTTCCTACTATAATCAGCTAATAGCTATAATTATGATAATTAACAAGTACCTTGTCATTGTAAATTAAATAATCTCGAGACACAGCCCCCACAAGAGATGGTTTTCACACAATACGATTGCTTTCAGATGTGTTCGATTGGCGTACCAAGTTATTATGCCTTGGAGTATTCTAAACTATCCTTACGTCAAGGCTGCCATCTTGTCAACCTACAACGAGGACCCTTGTGGGCCTTGCATACATCCTACAGTAAGTGATACAGTGTTATTTAATAATATTTAGCTTTCATTAAATATTATATCATTCAAATTAATTACTTTTTTTAAATTCAAGTGCCCCCTTCTCAAATCAATGGAACAGTATTAAGTAGAGCTATATACACATATAATGGTTGATTATTTTAATATTACTTATGTACATTTACAGTTATTAACATTTAAATATGGTCTGAAAAGTGAAAAGAGTAAAACACCATTAGAGGTAGTCTGAAATTTAAGATAGTTTAAACACAATTTTAGGAAAATGGAGGGAGAAAACAAACTAAGTAAAATTAAATATATTTTACCAGGCTGACACCTTAGAAAGAGCTACTACTTTTACCGGTAGTGATAATTCTAAAGATTTTGTTAAGGTCCACACCTAAATGATGGTTCTACATGCAAGTCTACCAATTACATGTGTATCTAAAGGGTTTGTGTTTGAATACCAGCTGAGAAATTTTAAAAAGAAAGTCCTAGATATATTACATTCACAGTAGGAATTACTCTTTGAAAGGTCTTTTTTCCTACCAATATCCTACTATATAGTAGATTTATGGTAAGGAAAAAGACCTTTCAGAAGTCAATTCCTACCGTGAATGGATTATATATTCAGTACTGTGTGTGTGTGTGTGTGTG